>LDKF01001081.1:0-22990 GCA_001026735.1 Rotylenchulus reniformis
TCCGCATTAAATGAAAATCGAATTCTCCCCCAAGACAGGACCACAATATACAAAAATTTCTTATAGGAAGCCGTCGAGAAAAGTTACCGAATTTCAGAAAAATTCTTTTCGGATACCTCATCGCCTTTCATTTTAGGCTCTATGCCACTTGTCAATCAATTTCTCTACCCGAGGGTACCATGAATATAGAAAATTTCTTGCCAGAGGCCACACAGAAAATTTTTTTCAGGAATCTTTTCCAATAGAAATAATATTTTATTTCAGGGCGATAGTGGTGGTCCACTTGTAAAAACTGTCAAAGGAAAATGGAAGCAAATCGGAATTACGAGAGCACATGATCCAATTACATCTAATCAAAGTTGGACTTTGACCAAATAATATATAATTGCATTATTTTTCATATTTTATTTTCTTACTATATTGTTAAGCGCAATCTCCTTTAAGATCTTTTCACCCAAATTGGAAGATTTTGTGATTGGATCAGCCAAGAAACGAGACAACAAATTCATTGCGAATAAATTGAGATGAAAATGAAAAGATCGCATTAATTCTCGAACATTTAACAAGCTGTCATTGATAAAATATATTGCATTATTTTCTGCACAAAATTTTTTAATATTACCTTATTTTTGTCCTCTAACCCTCTGAACCGAATGAGAATGGTAAAAAATATTTTTAATTTCTTAACAGCTCAAAGACACACAGATTTAAACATTTTTATATTTAATATTTATATTGAATTTTTTAAAATAATTTTGTAGTAAAAACATAAAACTTCAATTTTTAGGCTTTCGAATCAAATGCCTAAGCATTTTTGCATTTCAGAACATATGATATAGCAGCAAAACCACGACAAAAAACGCGACAAAAAATATTACGACACAACCGTACATTAAAAAAATCCTGAAAGAATTTCAAATTAATATAATATTCAAATAAAATAAAAATTAATTTTTTTTAATTTTAATTATCATAATTTATAAAATATTTATATGTGCATAAACAACAAATCACTCCAAAAATTTTTAAAACTTGCTGACAAAAACTTCGAATAACAAACTTGTGCAGAATTTTATGCTCTATTTTCTGATATTTTTATTTTTTCAAAATTCGAATAAAAATTTCGAAATTTTGGTGAAAATATGCTTTTTCACCAGATTGATTGTTTTCCTTTAACATTTAAAGACGGATAAAGACATCCACACCAGACATGTAAGGTCGCTTCAAGATAGAGATTTTTTTGAAAACTACTATATTTTGAAAGATTCTTTATGGCGATGAGTATATTTTTGGCTAAAATAGCATTTACTCCCTTAATCCGATTTAAGTTGAATAATTTGTAAGGTCAAGAAATGGCCATTAAGTAATGGCGTAATACGGTGTATGTATAGATTGTGAAAAACCCCAAATAAATTTATATATTCGCAAACGGAAAAGGAACATATGCTTCTCAGATTTGCGAAATAAAGAATAAAAATATCACAGTTCCCCTTAAAAGAAAAAATTTTTCGCCATCACTTCTTCAAAATCCAAAGCCATCCAATCCGGCCTTGATGAATTGCAGAGCACCTTCCAAAGCCACAAGCATCGCTTTCTGCTTGCATCCCTGCTGCGATGCCGTGCACACCTGCTTGCACACCTGCTTCGGGCCCACCTTCTTGCACGCCTGCATGCATGCCTTCTTGGAGCGCGCGCTCGCGCACTCTTTCTTCTTACCCACCGCCTCCGTGCACAAATCCACCGCGAGCTTGCTCTTCCGCGTGCACTTCTTCGCGCTACCCAACTTCGTGCACACTTTCTCCGACTGCTCCTTCACTTCCGCCAAAATTTCCGTCTTATTGCTGCTGCTCATCATCGCTTTCACATCCCTCTTGCTCTCTTCTTTGCACACCTGTGAACACCTTTCACTTTATCCCAACTAAATTTTGTTTTTCCTACAAGTTTGAATTTTAGGTGATTAAGGGGGGTTTTCATGGGCTAGCTTGGATGCTAGATTTGTCACATGATTTCATCAAGTATATGATTCTGTCATTGATTCAACAACACATTCTAATGTTTTTGACCCCTCGAGAACTGGCGATGAACTGAAGGAATTTTAGATTTGACGAAATCATCTGATTTAAGCTCAGCATAGATATAAGCCCCTTGATCACTTCAAGATCTTCTCTATGTTCAGGAAAATTTTTTCTCATGGGATGAGGGGTTATTATACGACATTTGCAGCTTAACCCAAAGCTATTGAAATGAATTTGGTGTCAAAAAATAGAGCAAAAAAATAGCTATAAAATGAGCCTAAGCCAGCTCTATGGCCAAATTAATGATTTTGGCCAAATTTAGTATTTTGGCCATAACTTTTTTTGCAGTAAACCAATTTAGATGGGAATAGGCTCAGAATGCAGCTAATTCTATTTTTTCGACACCAAAATCATTTCTTTGTCAAACAGGCGGGAGGGGCTAAAGTTGAAATGAATATCCACACCACCTCTTTCGTGTCGTTGGTCTCACACTTCTCCTGCATGCCCGCCATCTGCTCACACAACTTCCAACCCGTAAGATTCCAGCAAGCTGTGTTTGGGCACGCCGAACCATTCGCCAACACAGAGATGGCCTTCTCCACCTCCTGACGAGTGATTTTCCCGTCCTTGTCGATGTCGCCCAATTTTAGCAAGGAATGCATCCCGGTCCGGACAGTTTCCAGCGCTGTTCGCTTGTCCATTTTTGAGGGGGATGGCTTAAAAGAACTTTTTGGTCATTTGGCGCCAGCGATAATAAACTGGTCATAACCTTTTTTCGGATAGCTAAAATTTTTGAGATCTTGGTATGAATTAGCGCTAAAGGTCTGCTACAAAATGTAAAAAAAAGACTATCCGATTTGGCCAAGTAGAAAAATAGTCATGGCCAAGTTAAGCCATAAAACCGTGGTTTTGGCCAAAGATCTACCATAAGTTTTTTTCTAGTTGGCCAATTCGGATGGCGGTTTTTTCAATTTTGTAGCAGACATTCAGGGCTAACTATTTATACAGATTCCAAAAATCTGCGCTTTCATAAAATAATTATGATCATTTTATTATCGCTGGCGCCCAAACGGCGGCACCCAAATTATCCCGACCGCTTTTTTCTTGCTTTACTCCAGCTTACGCGTCCAATCAGAACTCTTATTAAATAAAATTGAACATAAAAATAATAATCTATACGTAACAACCTAAATGGGCAAAATTCATAATACAAGCTAATACATCTAAAATTAAGTCCCCTCCCTCCAATTAGTGCCCCCTTCTGAAGAGGGAGCCCTAATACGGGAAATACGGTAATTGGAAAAGAAAAGAATATAGGTATTTACTACAGGAAATTAGATAAAAAGACATATTTGAAATAAATGAAACGTAATAATTTATAGCCATTGTTCACTCTTCCTGAATCACTTTTATGATTTTTCTCTATGAATTTTTTATTCCAAAACTTTTACGACTGGGTAGGTAAACTGGGGTAGGGTCAGGGTCATTTTTCCCGACAAATACCGGTTTGGTGCCATGCAGAGGCTGCTTGTCCAACAGAATTTGCAACATGTGCAATAATTCCATAACACTTTTAGATGATGACGCTGACATCGCCGAAGAGGCTCCCTCTCGCTCCAGTTGCTTGATCAACTGATCAACCTCCTCCTTCGTCATGTTCCCGTCATGGTCAGCATCGATGATGTCCAGAAACATCACCAACCCGTCCTTCAGCAAATTCATGTACTTCGCTTTGTTTTCGTTGGCTTGCGAGAAGAATTCAGCGATGGCATTGGCCTATTTGAAAAATACTCAGAATTTTATATATAAGGAGAAAATTTGGTACTTGCTTTTGACCGTGTCGCGACTCGCGACATTTTCGCCACATCCGTTATAAACTTGATTCAAATGCAACCTAGAGAAACGAATTTGATGTCAAAAATAGGGCAAAAAATTAGCTACAAAAGAGGAAACTCCCATTCAAATTGGACCACTCTGAAAAAAAGTTATGGCCAAAATACGGTGAATTTGGCCAAAATCGACTATTTGGGCTATAATTTTTTTTTCATACAGTACCAATTCGAATGAGCTTACTTAGGCTCATTTTGTAGCAAATTTTTTGCTCTATTTTTCGACACCAAATTCGTTTATCTAGATTGTTTTTGAACCGAGTTTTAATGGATGGGGCGCAAATGTCGGGGGCGCAAATGTCAGGTAACCCTTTTGACCCCCCCACAATTGTTGAAAAAATTTTTGATTTTTTTCCTCAAGGGGGTAATTTTTGAGGCTGAATCGAATCTGATGTTCATTTTGATTTAGTGCGTCATCTGACGTCACTTTTTAAGGATGATGTCAAAAATTTTTCGGGGGACCTCTACTTTTATACAATTTTCATAAAATTTCAATGCAAAATTGAATTACAAAAATATTTGATGTCAGCTTAAAAAGGTGACGTCAGATGACGCATATCGTCAAAATGGACTCCACAGAATCGGATTCGGCGTCAAAAATACCCCAGGGATGTCTTTTCTGAAAAAAATGAAACAATTTTTTTAGATATTTTTGTAGTTCAAAAATAGACAGCAAACTGCAAAAGTATTAGAAATTTTAATTTTTTATACCTTAACTGCAGTAGGTTGGTAAGATTGGTTGTGGGTGAAGAACAGGAAAAGCACAAAAAGGAGGAATAGCATTTGGGGAATTTTGAGGATTTTAGGGAAGGCAAAAAAAGTGTTGAAAAATCTCTTTTTTCCGCAGTTTTTATGGAAGAGCCAAAAAGGTGTGGGCGGGAACGAGATCGGTGTTGAGGGAGGGACCATTTTCGGAATAAATTAAACGCATTTTTTAGAAAAAGGAGGAGGAGGAGCCTTGGGGCCGGCCCATACTTGGCCAAATTGTGTGGGCCTAGCCCTCCCTACTTGGCCAAAAATGTCACGCGCCACCTCCTCTCCACACACATTTCTTTGGTGATATGCAAGGATCACAGGATTCGATGGCCATTTTCGGAATAAATTAAGCACATTTACCTATCTGAAGAAGGGATCAAAGCTGGCCCAACTTGGCCATAAAAATGTGGGTGAGCACCTGACGAGGAAGGATGGAGCCCAAAATTTGGGTTAAATGGTCTGTTTTGATTTCAAAACATTGAAAGATTTTAAGGAATTTTTTACAGTTTTGGTCTAATAGGATTCAACGGGATTAATAGAGATTAATAAACCCCTATACAATTGTTGTTTTCCAAATAGCAGGAAAATATTAGATGTCTCTTAAATTATCATTTATCAAAATCGTGCCGTCAGAGCGGTCGAGCCATGTTTTTATACGAAATGAATTTTTTAATTTTTTAAGGGCGGGTAATTGCAGTCATAAAATGCATCTTGTTTCAGAGAATTCCCATTCGAGAGACCTGTCAGATAAATTTTATTATTTTATTAATTTATTATTCCAAGAAGAATAGAATATATAGAAACCCGTGAATCGTGAAGTGAAGTGTTGAGAGGGGAGAAATCGTTAACAAATTCATGATTAAAAATTTTTTTTTTAATATTCCACCAAAATTTCCAAGGAACCATGAATAAAAGGTTCTGTGAATATATTGAATTTTGATATTTTTCTAATACCATAGAACCAATTGGAGAGGTTTAGAATAGAGAAATATACGGTATTTATTCTCAACAGAGTTAGAAAAAAATTGAAAAAATTTTCACCAATTGTATTTGATACTTTGTTATATTTTCTTGTACATCCACTCATCACTCTTTTCGATCATTCATTGTTCTGCAAATTTTGTTTCCGTCTGTTGTCAAAAGCTTAAGCGTATTTTTTTAAACAAATTCGAGGCTTGCATGAATTTTTCGAAGCGCTAGAATACCTTTTATAAATTCAAAGGCTGGCGGTATTTTTTCTAAAAAACCCAATTTTAAAAATTTTCTCAAGACCTATATTTAGCATTTAAATTTTTTGCTTTTGATCTCAATTCATCGAGGTCGAATTTTTCATTTTTTGTGAATTTTCCGAAAATTCTCGAAATTTCGGGTGTCGATTTTCCGTCCACCATTTCATCGCTGTTTCACTTACTCTCAACAGCAGAGGTGGTTAGTATTGCGGATTTACTCCGACATAGTTGGGCGGTGGCTCATCAAGTACAAGCAGAGTTTCTTGATCTTTGATCCCGTAATCGGCGATGGTCTTTTTGCCGTCCGACAAATGCCCGACGGCATCGTGTTGCAGTTCGTCACGGACCAATCTGGAGCTAGGTCGTTGAAAAAAAGTGCCAAATGACATAGTCTGGCCTAAAACTTTTTTGTAAGACTTATTAGACAAGAAGTATAAAAGGCAAAATTGTTCAGAATTTTATGCTGATTCGAATGGTATTTTTATTTTCAAAATTCGGCCAAAAATTTCGAAATTTACCTGAAATACTGAAAAATACTGTTTTTAGGGGATATTTCGAACTTTAATTTCGAAAATTTAAAATACCATTCGAATCAGCACGAAATTCTGCACAACTTTGCTATTTATACTTTTTGTCTAACTTCTCTGATAAAAAGTTTTTAGGGACTACTATTCCATTTTGGCACACCTTCTCTTAAATTTGATCTGAAGAACAACCAAATACCATTAAATTAGGGTTGACAAGTCCTTATTTAGGTACTGGGTCGTTTAATAAGTTACAACAGACAACATACAAATACACATTATGCAAAATTTTATTATCTTTTGGTATCTTTTTTTTGAATATACAGTAAAAAGTTACCAAACAATCGGAGTTTTTTCAAAAAAAATCGAATTTTTCCCTGGGAAATTTTGAGGATGAAGAATAAATCATAGCTTGCAAGTTAGCTCATAACTTATTTCACTTTTATTATATTTAAATTATGTGTTAAAAAATACTTATTGAATATTGATGTACAACTCATCATTTTTTATATGCTAATCTCTAATAAATATATCCGGAGGAAAAAATATAAACACATATCCGATGAAATAGCAATCAAAAACAGAATTATGTATATGAAAAAAAGAAATCTGTCATATGACATTTATTTTGGATAAATATATCCGGTGCAAATATATTTTTATCATGTGAATGGCAATTGAGTACATTTCTTATAAACTAATTCCCTTCAATGTCGTGATATTTTGAATAATTATTTTTTATATTTTTATCTTTTTTTAATATAAAGGATAACACATGACTAGGTATGGGAATGTTGGAGCCTCTCGAGATTTTCTAGGTTTTTCGCGTTTTTTTTGGTCGCAGCCTTGAGTGTGTATCTTTGAGTGTGTATCTTCTAGAATTTTTTTTTTTGCTCTTTGGATATTATAAAAAGGTCTAAAAAATCGATTATTTCAAATGTTAATAAAAATTAAAAAATTAGTATTAAATTCAAAATATCAAAGAAAATAAGAAATTCACTCAATTGCCATTCATATTCGCTTCACATGAAAAATATATAAGTGCACCGGATATATTTATCCAATTTTTTTCTATTTCATAATCCTATTTTATTGGTATTCCATCAAATATGTTTATTTTTCTTCCGGATATGTTTACTAGAGATTTGCATATAAAACGATGAATTATTCACCATCAACAATCCACTCAATAAATATTTTGAAACTTAAATTAATTTATGTATTAAAATCTAATTTAGTATAAGTTTTACAGATTTTTTATTCTCTATCTTTCGACCTTTTGGATTTTTTCAAATTTCCCACAATAAATTCGAATTTTTGGAAAAAAATTCCCAATTGATAATTCAATTTCGTAAAATTGATCAAAAATTGATTCGATGCTAAATCCGAATTATCTATACATCATATATTACATATAAAAGCAAATAAAATCTAAGATTTGTCAAATAATATATTTTCTTAAGCGACCTTTTTAATCGCTTTTAATAATAAATTTTTGAGCTTTATCCATACGATCTGTTTCTTTTCCTCTTTCCTCATATTTTTATATATTGATTTGCTAATACAAAATTTCCGCATGACATCTCTTCGCATGTATCAAAAACAGTAGAATGCACCACTTACTTCACGGAGTTCGTGTACATACTACGGAGAATTTTGTGAAAATACGTACATTGTTACGTACCGGACTCGAATATTAAATGTATAACGTAGTCACTTGGTAAAAACACTAAAATGTACGGTAGTTGAGTTAGCGCCGTCAAAGAAACCAGTATCACTACTTCATGAAGTTCGTGAACATAGTTCGTGAATGTACGGGTTCGAAATCTAACAAGAATTAGGTTTACATCTCTTTTTTTCGTCTCAAAAAGGGATCCCATTAAGTATTACCAAATTTCATCTTTCTGCTGATCAGCTTTTAGATAAAAAAGGAATGGCATTTTTTGTGCCATTTTTCGCTTTATCTTTCATTGTACACTATGTCTTCTCCGAGCAAATCCAAGTTCAAATTCATCAGCAAAAGCGTCGTGATGTTGCTGAAAAAATGTTCCCGTTGAATGTGGAAAAGGAGGCCACTGTGAAAAGTGTGAAGATGCAAATCCAGGAACAGGAAGGTATTCTGGAAAAATTTTAAGTGCCAAATGCAAAGGCTTGGCCTAAACCTCTTTTGAAGCATGTTAAGAAACTAAAAGCAAAAAATGTGTAAAATTTTATGTTTATTTTTGACCTTTTTTATTTGGTCAAATTCAGTCAACATGATTGAAATTTTTAGTACTTTAGGGCTTATTTCCAATTTTTACCCCCTCCTCAACATAAATAATTTGAATTTTTTTATCGCTTAACAAAGTTTTTGGCATCAACGTAAAAAAAGACGTCAAAAAGGGATGTCAGAATCGGATTTAGCGCTAAAAATCACTTTAGAGAAATCAGAAATCATTTTTAGATGCTTTTAGGGGAAATTTTAATCAAAATTTTTTGTACAAATCGGACAAAAACAAAAAAGGACCGATTTTTGAAAGGTACTGGTTTTTCATTTTTTGGGGAAAAAATTCAAATTTTTTTTTCAAAAAAGTTTTAGGCCAAAATTTTGCCCTTTTTAATGCCCCATTTGGCATGCAGGAATCCCGGTTGGTCAGCAAGAGTTGGATTTGAAAAAGCACGAAAACGGGAAAATTGTTTTCGAAGGACTTTATGACGGTGAAACTTTGAAGGAACACAACATCCAAAATGGGAACACGCTTGAGCTGCTGGTTTTTCCTCCTCGAAAACCGAAGATACCAGGGATAAAAATCAACTTTGAAGTGCAGAAAGATTTTCTGCCAAACCAGTTTACCCTGCGTGCAAAACCGTCTGACACCATAGGGGAGTTGAAGAAAAAAATTGTGTTGCGACTTAAGCGTCAGATGGAAAATTTGGAATTCGAAGTTCACAACGAACTGCAACACGATGTCGTCGGGTTTTTGTCGGACGCCAAAAAGACCATCGCCGATTACGGTGTCAAAAATGGGGATACTGTACATATACGTGACGAATCGAAGGCCCCGCCGACAATGCCGCGCAACTATGTCGGAGAGGATCCGCCATACAGTGACGAGACTAATTGAGGTACGAGTGGCATTTTATCCCTCCTATCCGTTAAATGTTGAAGATTAGATATTTTTTAGTTGCATTTTACCTCCCCCCTTTTTTTAAATTTTTTATCCTAGCAAATTTAGGAAGTTTCGAATCTGATCTCAGATTTACTATACTATGATTTTGCCAATTTTTGACTCTCTGCAATTTTAGGAATTTAGACATTTTTGATATATATGATAATTATTTTTTATGGGTTAAAAATTCATTTTGTAGTACCTCATTTCTGGAATTTTAATACAAAGCCCATTTGGGCATTTTTGCATTTCGGATCATATGGCATAGCAGCAAAAAGCATGACAAAATTAATATTAAGGAATATAATTATTAATCATACAATAATAACGCGAAAAGATTTTTACAAATATAAAATTTTTAATTTATAGCATAATTTATAATATAGATATAAATAATAAGATACCGTATTTATTCTAATATAACGGTATACCGTAATATTTTTCAACCTCGACCGAAAGTTACCGTTATATTAGAGATTACCGTTATATAAGAGACTACCGTTATATTTTTCAACCTCCTCGATCAACTAGGTATGATGTCGTTCGCCGATGAAGAATCGGATTTTAAGGTCCAAAAATAGAAATTCTTCATATTTTCGGTTATTTTTCCAACTTATGGTTATGAAATGGTTTTGAAATACCCGTCCAAGAACCGAAGAGGGAGAAGAGAAAAAGGTAGGTATTTACTGAATTCAAAATAAATTTTCTGGTAAATTGGATATGGAACAGATTAGGAATAGTTTAATCTGTTCTTGCTTAATTTGTTCTGTCATAATCTGTTCCTGTTCTTTATAGAACAGGGAAAAAAGGTACAAACCATTTTTGTACATGAATTTCTTGGGTTAATAAATTAAAAAAATTAATCTAGAGGGTTTAAGCTTTCATTTGACTCCAACGTTGCTAAATCAAAAATGAACATAAGACAGAATGGACATATAGGTAAGCCAGAAAGGACATGGACTAAAACTAAATATAAAGGGAAATCTTTTTTGTTGAATGTGTTTAGAATGATTTGGAAAAATATTTATAAAAATAAAGAAAAATATTTTTTTTGTATTATTACCGTTATATTGGAGATTACCGTTATATAAGAGACTACCGTTATATTTTTCAGCCTCGACCGAAAGTTACCGTTATATTGGAGACTACCGTTCTATTAGAGACTACCGCTATATTAGAATAAATACGGTATAACTACCTTATTCTCTGAAATCACATTAAAGGAAAAAACTTCTCCATATAATAAAATTAAAAAAATGAATAAAATTAATAGCATTTTAAATAATCAATGCATTGTCTATAAAAATCCATTAAATGGAAGAATGTGGGGGGGAGGCTCTTATTTAGTGTGGTTTTTTTCGAAATTTCTCAGAGTGATCTTCAAATAGAGCTGGATCTTCTTAGATAAAATAGGTATATAAATTTATCCTGTAAATAAACATAATATAAAATCGGTACTAAAATAAATAATTTAAAATAATTCACAGTTCGCTACAATAGGCAGAAACAGAATTTGCGAGGAGATGATTGGAGAGAAAAGCATTTGGCAATTGTCGATTCAATTATTGAAAATTTTCATTTTTTTTGCTAAATCTGATTGGAATAAATATTTTCTGAATTTGATTCGAGAAGAATTTTTTATAATTATCTTTATGGGATGAATTTGTTTTTTAAAAGACACAGCTTTGTAAGTGATAATGTTGTAATTCGATGGCATAAATAAATATTTTAATAAAAAAAATTCATTTATAAAGCAGAACAATGCAAGAATTGAATGGGAAAAATATTAATTAATGTCATAAAATAAAAAAATATTATCATATTTTGAAATATATTTTCTTTACAACTACTGCTCGAGACCCAAATTTTCCCTAGTCATTTTAAAATTATCACAAATTCAATCTATTACAAGGGTTGCTAGACCAAAAGTATAAAAAGCCATTGTGTAGAATTTTATACTCTAGCTTCGGTTATTTTTAGTTTTTTGAAATCCGAATAAAAAGGTCGAAATAGTTCAAAAATATCGAAAAATAGTTTTTTCCGTTTTCGGTTTCGGCCAAAATTTTGCATTTGGCACTATTTTTACCGCCCTAGCACCCTTAAATCATTATTCCTTTTTTGGACACAGATATACCGTATAAACTACAGAAATGGCCCCCTCTTATTTTTTCGACCCCTCTTGGTATAAAATGATAGCCCTAAATGTGTGCTATAAACTTGCAAGCTAACCGATTTGGCCAAATAAAAAAAAGATGACAAAGTTAAGCCGTAAAATCGTGGTGTTGGCCAATGGTCTGGCTATAACTTTTTTTTCTGTTTGATCAAATCGAATAATTATTTCTGTCAGTTTATAAGCAGACATTTAGAACTATCTTTTGACACCAAATTCATTTCTCTATGTTTACCTGACAAAAGTTATGATCATTTTTATAGCGTGGCGTTAAAAACCGCGGAGGTGAAAACCGGTGCACTGCAATTGGAGGGGGGCCCCTAATGGA
This sequence comes from Rotylenchulus reniformis, assembly GCA_001026735.1. Lineage (NCBI taxonomy): Eukaryota > Metazoa > Nematoda > Chromadorea > Rhabditida > Hoplolaimidae > Rotylenchulus > Rotylenchulus reniformis. Next base: position 12,061 of record LDKF01001081.1, read on the forward strand.
GGGGGATTTGTTATACAACCTCAACGGTCGTGGGAACCCCTATTTTGAATGATGGAGTAGGCGGTAATTATTTCCGCGGTGATACATAATCAGATTGACAAATTTTGGATATGAATAATCGATGCTGATCTGTCAGCCGTCATAATTTTTAATGGTGCATAAAATAAATTTCACAATATCCAAGATAACAAAGGGTGTTATGCGCAAAATTATCACAAAGATCCAAAAAAACATAGCTTTGACGAACCCATGTGACAAATCGATAGGACCAGGGAGAAGTAAATGCAACTCGTACTTCATTTGTCACTCTCGACGCTGTATGGCGGATCCTCTCCGACATAGTTGCGCGGCATGGTTGGCGGCGCCAGCGACTCATCACGTACGCGCACAGTTTCTTGGTCTTTGATCCCGTAATCGGCGATGGTCTTTTTGCCATCCGACAAATATCCGACGACATCGTGTTGCAGTTCGTTTTGGATGTCGTATTGCAAATTTTCTATGCAATGCTTAATTCTCATTGCGATCCTTTTCTTCAACTCCTCTATGGTATCAGATGGTTTTGTATGCAGGACAAATCGGTTTGACAAAAAATCTTTCTGCACTTCAAAGTTGATTTTTATTTCTCGTGATTTCTCGTTTTCCTGTTTCCGAGGGCGCAACACCACCAACTTAATCTCTTCCCCATTTTGGATGTTGTGTTGGACCAATGTTTCATCGTCCTCGAGTGCTTCGGAAACAATTTTCCCGTTTTCGTGCTTTTCCAAATCCAACATTTGCTGCCCAACCGGGATTCTTGTATGCCAAATGGGGCTTTAAAAGTGCAAAATGGAAAAATTTTGGCCAAAACTTAGCAAAACAAAAATTTTGAATTTTTCCAGAAGTTTGAAAACCCAATTTTTTTTACAAAAATTGGTACTTTTTGGATTTGTGTCCGATTTTTACCCTCTCCCCAAAAATTTTTTTTTCTCAAAATTTCCCCCAAAGTCATCTAAAAACAACGATTTCTGATTTAAAAAATAGAGCATAAATTCTGCACATTTTTACTTTTTAAACTTTTCACAACAAGCTTCAAAAAATGTTTTAGGCCAAGCCTTTGCATTTGTCACTTTTTTAAATTTTTGCGCACCGGAGCCTACCTTCCTGTTCCTGGATTTGCATCTTCACACTTTTCACCGTTGCCTCCTTTTCCACATTCAATCTTAATTACGAGCCCAAAACCCCGTAATTTCCGTAATCCATAATTGCGCGCATCCCTGTTTAGAATTAAAAACTGTCTAAATTAATTTTTTGTTTTTTGTCTATAATTAAGAAATTAAAAAAAATGAATCTTAAAAATTTAAATGATTTCAAAAAAAGTTAATTAAAAAATATAAAAAATTAGTTATCCAAAAAATTTATTAATAAATATAAAAATTACTCAATTACCATTCATATTCGCTACACATGATAAAAATATATTTGCACCGGATATATTTATCCAATTTTTTTATATCGTAATTTTGTTCTGTTCGTATTCCATGGAATATGTTTACTAATATTTTTCGTCCGGATATTTTTACTAGAAATTAGCATATAAAAATGATCACTTATTCACCACCAACAATCCACTCAATAAGTATTTTGAAACTATTTTTTCTATCTTTCCATCTTTTGGATTTTTTCGAATTTCCCATAAAAATCTAATTTTTTGGAAATAATTCCCAATTTTTTATTCATTGCTTTTTGGGATAAAAAACTAAAACTAAAAAAAGATGAAAACCTAATTTTAAAGCTTACAAGTACGTAAAATTAGAAATTGTCGCATCACATCTACATATGATTTGAAATTCGTAAAAATGATCAAAAATAGTCTTTTTGGGCAGTTTTTTGATCCAAATTATACAGCATATTTTACATTTAAACATCAAGTAAATATCTTATTAGATATGGTCAAATAATAAATTTTTCTTCAATGGCTTTTTAAATCATTTTTAACAACAAATTTGAGCCTTATTCATGAGATCAGTTATTTATCGTTTTTTTCTCATAATTTTAAATAAATCTTTGCCAAATTACAAATTTCCGCATGACGTCAAATCTCACGCTATATGATGTGACACGCCAAAAAAATCATATTCAAATTCTATGCTTATTAGGGAAACCATTTGTGTCATCATCCAAAAACCCAGTAGAATACATCATTTACTTCACGAAGTTCGTGTACGTCCTACGGGTAATTTTGGGAAAATAGTACCTGGATTACGTACCGGACAATATAGTCATTTAACACTAAAAATTACGGCACGTGGGTCAGCCCTGCCATTAAAGAAATCAGTAGAATGCATCACGTACTTCATGAAGTTCGTGCTACGGTACGGGTTCGAACTCTAACAAGATATAGGTTTACATCCTTTTTCGTCCCAAATAGGGATCTCATTAACTAAAGCAAATTTAATCTTTCTGCCGATCAAATTTTAGATTAAAAAAATGGGAAAGGCATTTTTTGTGCCATTCTTCGCTTTATATTTCCTTGTACAAAGTGTCTTCGCTGAGCCAATTCAAATTCAAATAAATTTGAAAAAGCGCCCTGGCCTTGATGTTGCTGGAAAAATGTTCCCCTTGAATGTGGAAAAGGAGGCCACTGTGAAGAGTGTGAAGATGCAAATCCAGGAACAAGAAGGTATCCTCCGGTGTTAGAAAATTTAAAAAAGTGATATATACAGAATCCAAAATCATAGCGCTTAAAACATTTTTGATGCTAATGCAGAATTTTATGCTCTATTTTTTGGTCTTAATATTTTTTAGTAATTCCCTTAAAAATATTAAAAAATTTTCAACGTTCGGGTTCTTAGATTTTTTGGAAAACTCATATTTTGGTTTGACCATTTTCAAAAAAATTTTGGACAAAAATCTTGCAATTTGTAAAACTTTTTTAATCCCCCATTTGGCATGCAGGAATCCCGGCTGAGCAGCAAGAGTTGGATTTGGAAAAACATAAAAACGGGAAAATTGTTTTGAGTGGACTTGAGGACGATGATAATTTGGTCGAACACAATATCCAAAATGAGGACGTGCTTCGGCTGCTGGTTTTTCCCCCTCCAAAACCGGATCCACGGATACAAATCAACTTTGAGCTGCAGAAAGATTTTTTGCCAAACCGATTTACACTGCGTGCAAAACCGACTGAAAACATAGGGGAGTTGAAGAAACGGATTGTGTTGCAACTTAAGCAACAGATGGAAAATTTGGAATTCGAAGTTCACAACGAACTGCAACACGATGTCGTCGGATTTTTGTCGGACGCCAAAAAGACCGTCGCCGATTACGGTGTCAAAAATGGGGATACTTTACATGTACGTGACGAGTCGAAGGCCCCGCCAAGCATGCCGCGCAACTATGTCGGAGAGGATCCGCCATACTAATTTGCGTCGAGTGTAAGTGAATTAAGTGAATGGATTTTTTCCCCTCTCCTATCCTTAAAAAAACTGAAGATTTAGACATTTTTGTCCTACTTCCTGTATTAGTGCCCCCTTAGCATAATATAGTATCCCCTGTATTAGTGCCCCCTTAGCATAATATAGTATCCCCTGTATTAGTGCCCCCTTAGCATAATATATTATCCCCTGTATTAGTACCCCCTCTTATTTTTCAACCCCCTTCAGAAAGGGGGTCCATTGCAGTGGATTTATTTTTTATCCCTCCTAAAAGGGTGGGACATAGGTAATACAGAGGGGGACATGTCAGGAAATAGAATATTTTGCACTAGAATATCGAAACTACCTACCCTATTAAACCACTTTGAAAATTTATTTTCTTCTAGAATACCGTATTTCCTGTATTAAATCCCCCTGCAATTAGTGACCCTGTAATAGACCACCCCTCCCCTCTGAAGAGGAGTTGAAAAATAAATCCCCAGTATATCTGACTAAACCACTTTGAAAACTAATAATGTTAAGTTGAAATTAAAATTTTTGTTGTTTAAGGATGGAAGGGACATATTTTAGGGGAGGGGAGAGTTATTTTTCAAATTTTCTCAGGGTGATCGAAAAAAAAATAAATTTTCACAGGTTTCCACAATGGACGGAAACGGATTTTGAGTGAAGATGAATGATTGGAGAGACAACCATTTGGCAATTATAAATTCAATTATTGAAAATTTTCATTTTTTGCTAATTCTGATTGGAATAAATAGTATATTTTGAATTGATTTGAGAGAATTTTTGTAATTATCTTTATGGAATGAATTTATATTTTAAAAGACACAGCTTTGAAAATGATAATGTTGTAATTCGATGGCATAAATAAATATTTTAATAAAAAATAATTTTTTTGAGGCAGATTGAATGGGAAGAATATTAAGGAAATCTTAAAATAAAAAAATTATTACCGTATTTTAAAATATATTTTCTTTACAAGTACTGCTCGAGACCCAAATTTTACCTAGACTCGATACTGAGACTTGACCCAGTGATTTGAGACCCGAGATTTTTAAAGTTTTTGCAAAAAAAGCATATTAAAATTATCAAAAGTTCAATCTGTTACAAAAATATACCATTTAGGAGCTTAAAATTAATTGGTAATTGGGTGCTAGGGCTTTAAAAAATAGTGCCAAATGAGGCGTTAAAAAAGTGACAAAAGCAAAATTTTGGCCGAAAACTTTTTTGTATGACTTGTTAGACCAAAATTATAAAAAGCAAAGTTATGCAGAATTTTACACTCTATCTGCTAGTATTTTTAGTTTTTCGAAATTCGGCCAAAAAGTTCGAAATATCCCCTAAAAACCGTATTTTTCAGTATTTCGGGTAAATTTCGAACTTTTTGTCCGAATTTCGAAAATTAAAAATACCATTCGAATCAGCATAAAATTCTGCACAAATTTGTCGCTGGAAGTTTTGATCTAACAAGTCTTACAAAAAAGTTTTTGGAGAAGCTTTTGGATAATGGCGGATTTTTTAGTAATGACATAGCACCATACATAATCCAGATTGACAAATTTTGCATATGTAATAATCGGTGCTGACCTGGCATATAGAATAAATATCACAAGAGATCAAAAAGTGCTTTATGCAAAATCAACATAGAGAACCAAAAAAAACACATAGGTTTGGCGAACTCGTATGATAAATCTGACATCAGATTCGAGCCAAGCACATGGTGAAAACCCTTGGATCACTTCTAAAATGGCAAATAATGAGAGGGGGGGGGGAGAGGTGGGAAATATCATTCCTACCTCAATTATAAATCTCGACTCCATTTATTATGGCGGACGGTCCGGCATAGTTGCGCGGCATGGTTGGCGGCGCCTTCGACTCGTCACGCACATGTACAGTATCCCCATTTTTGACACCGTAATCGGCGACGGTCTTTTTGGCGTCCGACAAAAACCCAACGACATCGTGTTGCAGTTCGTTGTGAACTTCGAATTCCAAATCTTCCATCTTTTGCTTAAGTTGCAACACAATTCGTTTCTTCAACTCCCCTATGGTGTCAGTGGGTTTTGCGCGCAGGGTAAATCGGTTTGGCAGAAAATCTTTCTGCACTTCAAAGTTGATTTTCATCCTTGGTACTTTCGATTTTCGGTGACGCATCACAGACAGCTCAATCACGTTTCCATTTTGGATGTTATGTTTGTCCAAAGTGTCATCGTCTTCAAGCGGTGTAAAAATAATTTTCCCGTTTTTGTGCCCTTCCAAGTCCAACAGTTGCCGCTCAGGCGGGAATCCTGCGCCAAATGGGGAATTAAAAAAGGCTAAATTGGCAAAATTTTGGCGAAAAATTTTTCTGGAATCTTAGCAGATCAAAAATTTGAATTTTTCCAAAAAATGGAAAAAAAAGAACTTAAAAAAAATTGATACTATTTTATATTGGGCCCGATTTTACCGCCTCCCAAAACAAAATTAATATTTCCTCTAAAATCTTCTAATTTCTGATTTGTTTCGAGGGCAATATTTAGCGTTCGATTCCTTTTTTATGTATTGCATCAGTTAACGTCATTTTTTACGGGAGGGGGTAAAAATTGGAAACAAACCTTCAAGGTCAAATAATACATTTTGCCTTTAAATTTTGGGCCCAACAAAATTTTTTTATAAATTTTAGGGGTCTAGGCTTTGCATTTGGCATTTTTAAAAATTTTCCAGTACCGGGGATGGATACCTTCCTGTTCCTGGATTTGCATCTTCACACTCTTCACAGTGGCCTCCTTTTCCACATTCAAGGGGAACATTTTTCCATCTTCATACTTTTTTATTTGAATTTGAATCGGCTCGGAGAAAACATTTTGTACAAGGACACATAGAGCGAATAATGGCACAAAAAATGACATTCCCATTTTTTGTTGTAGTTATCTAAAATTTGATCATCAGCGGAAGGATGTACCGTATTTCTCTCAAAAGAAGGGGCCCTTCCTATTGTTTTAACCTGATTCCAACCAAGGGGGTGCCCATTATTTCCGCGCCGGTCGTTTCCCCGCCACAGATGAAAAATACGGTGCTGAGTCATTTCTTAAAAAGTATCAAAAGGGCGAAACTTAAAAAATATCAAAAAGGGCGAAACTTAAAAAGTACCAAAATGGGCGAAACTTAAAAAGTATCAAAATGATTTTAAATAAGAAGTATTAAAATGGATTTTAGATATTTATGAGAAAATTTCCTGTATTTTTCTGATTATATGCTTTAAATTTTTTCGAATTTCCTTAAATAAAATTTTATGAAAGGTTCAAAAAATTTTTGATTACAATATTTTAAGGAGATACGAACAATTTCATTAAAAATCTTTGCCTTTAAAGTTTTGGTTTCATATGCCAAAGAAGTATCCGGAAGTTCTCTGAGTTTTGTTCGAAGCTTTTTTTATTTTTAAGGAAATTGTCGAAAAAATTTAACCAGAAAATCAGGTTATAATTTTACTAAATATCTGTATTAGTAGGCAAAATTTGAGGAAATCAATTATACGTACCAGCAATCGAGGGACACTTATAGTGGTCACGTATTAAAAACACGTGGAAAATCAGAACGCATCACGTACTTCATGAAGTTCGAGTATGTGCTATGTTACTTGTTTTGAACTCTAATTTAGAGTCATTTTGATACTTTTTAAGTTTCGCCCTTTTTGATACTTTTTAAGAAATGACCTAGCACCGAAAAATACTGATCTTTTTTCAGGTGTAACCTTGAGAAAAGAATTTGTTGTCAAAATGTAGGTCTAAATGTGTAAGGATCATCTGGTTTGGCCAAGCTGAAAAAAGTTGTGGCCAAGTTAAGCCATAAAATCCTTGTTTTGGCCAAAATCTTGCCATAACATTTTTTCTAATTGGCATAATTTTGTTTGCTAATTTAAACATTTAGGGTTATCTTTTAACACCAAATTCATTTCTCATTTCTCTAGGTATTACCTGAAAAAGTTATAACCATTTTTATACCGCGGGGTGGGGGAACGACCGGCGGGGTTGGGGGTGGAATACTGTCTCGATTCCAAGGAGCCCTTTCTATTATTAGAGAAGCCTCTTCTACCCAGAGGGGCCCCTTCTATTAAAGAGGTCCCATCTATTTTTTAAACCCCTCACGAGGGGGTTCTTCGGCACTAATTGCAAGACGTACCTTTTTGAAAATCCACAAATTTAACAGGGGGACCCTTTTCATTTGAAAACCAAAAAAAATATTTTTTCCATTTTTTTACTTTTTTAACTACTTTTTGAGCAAAAAAGTTGCAAAAAACAAAAAAAAAATTTGGTATTTCAAATGAAAAGGGGGGACCCTTTTAGTGGATTTTCAAAAAGGTACGTCTTGCAACTAGTGCCGGTTCTTCTATTAGAGAGGCCATTTTATTAGAGAGAATACGGTAATATCAGAGTTGACAAGTCCTAATTTAGTGCCGCGTAATAAATCCGTGAAAAAATGTTATGAACTAAATACGGAAATTATGGCCATAACATTTTTTGCGGTATAATTCGAGTAGATTAAATTAATTATTTTTAACATTTCAATTTTTAAATCTCTGATTGCGTTTAAACCGGTGCTAGGACGTTAAAAACCGCCACGAGCTATAGTCTGGCCTAAAACTTTTTCGTTAGACTTGTTAGACAAAAAGTATAAAAGGCAAAATTGTGCAGAATTTTATGCTGATTCGATTGGTATATTCTGTTTTTCGAAATTCGGCCAAAAAGTTCGAAATATCCCCTAAAAATTTTCCTTATTTTTCGGTATAGCTCGTGGCGGTTTTTTTTAACGTTCCAGCACCTTTAAACCGTGATATAACGAATGGATCGCATAACTGTAATATGGCTTAAAAATGATTTCAAAAATATAATTGAATGTTGGCGTACAACTCATCATTTTTATATGCTATTCTCTATTAAATAAATCCAGAAAAAAATAAAACATATCCGGTGAATGGCCAATAAAAACAAAATTATATGAAAAAATGTTTTGTCATAGGACATATATGTTGGATAAATATATCCGGTGCAAATATTCTTATATTTTATCATATGAATCGAATTTGAATGGTAATTGAAATTTCTTATTTATCTATGATTTTTGTTGGAGAACCAATTTTTATATTTTAGTTTACATTTTGAAATGATGGTTTTTAGACCAAATTTTTATATTTTATATAAAAAAGATAAAAACACCTTTTTAATTTTATTCTAAATTCTTTAAAAATTTTATTTTATGAACATTATGTTTTTCTTTTAAAATTTCAAAAAATAGAGCCTTGTTAATCAGTTTCGCAGGCTGCCTCGGTTTTTCGGTTTTTTTTTTATCACAATTCACAATTGATAGAGAGTGGGTGCCAGTTCATCGGATTTCATCCTTTCTGTTCAAATTTTTAGACAATAAAAAAAGGAATAGCATTATTATTCTTTATGCCATTCATTGCTTTCTTCTCCAAGTCATAAACTTTCACAGGCCGCGGATTTTTCGAAAATATTTTATAATTATAAGCCCAATTTTGGAGTTTCTTCAGCAGTTTCGTAGGCCCCTCAGATTCAATTTTATTTTTTAGCTAACAAAAAAAAATTATGGCATTATTTTTTATGTCATTGTTCGCTCTATGCATCCTTCTACAAAATGTTTTCTCCGAGCCAATTCAACTTCAAATAGTTCAGAAAAAACCGGCCGGAAAAATGTTCCACTTGAAAGTCGATACGAATGATACTGTGAAAACGCTGAAAATGCAAATCCAGAAACAGGAAGGCATCCCGTCTGTGCAGCAAGTGATTTATTTGAAGAAGCAAACGAACGGAAAAGTGCATTTAAGAAGGTACTGGTTTTTTTTAAAAAGTGCCAAAACTCAAAAGGTACTCTAAAAACTCTTTGTAAAGTTTTCTAGGCCAAACTTTCAGCGGAAAAATTATGCATATTCTCTATCTTTTGATAGTCTTAGATTTTTTTGAAATATCGCAAAATAGGGTTTTAACGAAAATTTCAAATTTTTTGTTCGAATTTCAGAAAACTAAAAACCCAGAAGATAGAGCATAAAATTCCACACAACATTGTCGCTGAAACTTTGGGCCTAACATGCTTTAAAAAAATTTTTTTAGAAAACATATTGGCTTTTAGCAATTTTTTGTAACGCCTATTATGGCATTTTAGACTTAGGGACGAACGCACTTTGGACAAATACAACCTCCAACCCGGGGACCTACTTGGGCTCGTTTTGGACCGTGGTCGAAGGATGAAAATCAATTTGAAATTGCAGAAAGATTTGCTGAAAACTCAGTACACTCTTCGTGCAAACGAATTTGATACCATAGAGGAGTTGAAGAAAAAGATTGTGTCGGAACTCAAAGATCAGGTGGGTGGAAAATTCGACACCAAAAAAATGAAAAATTCGACAGCAGCGAAAAATTCGTTGATCGGACGTTAGAAAGGGCCAAATGTGGCCAATCTGGCTGTCAAAGTCACAAAAGGCAAATTCTCAGATTAAGCTCTATCTTATTATTTTTTTGGCATTTCTTATCTTGAAAATTTTCAAATTTCGAGAAAATTTGTTTTTGAAATTTTTCAAAAAAATTTCAAGCAATTTTTAACAATTTTAAGCACCAAAATCTAGATCATAAATTTTAAACATATTTGCTTTCGTTTTAGTTTTGACTTAGCATGCTTCAAAAAATTAAGACGAAAATCTACCTATTGCATGCCTTTTTTGAATTTTTATAACCCAAGCAGAATGCTAAATAAATTTATAGGGAAAAAATCCTGGGCTTAAGAATTTTTTTATTCCGTATCATGTATTAAATAAATGAAATTTAAAAAACTCAAACCCATGAAGTTTTTTTCAACTTAATCTGCTATCGATTGTCATAATTGTCGATATATCATGATGGCCCATGTTGAAAAGCTGAATTTTGTGTCTCGATTTTTCCGACATTCTAAAAATCAGATGGATAATTTGGAATTCTGCGCCCATGACGAGCTGCAACACGATGCCATCGGGAATTTGTCAGATGGCAAAAAGACCATCGCCGATTACGGTATCCGGAATGGAGATACTGTACATGTACGTGATGAGTTGCAGGCTACGCCAATCATACCGCGCAACAACCGTCGAGAGTAAGTGAAATATGCCGGTATACATGGAATTTATCTCAACATTTTGTCGGATAACTCGTTAAAAAAATTTGAGTTTTAAAATTAAAATGTCCTTATGCTAGTTTTACATAAAAATGTGTTAGGTACTAAAAATGTATTAGGTATGGCTTTCACCATTTGCTCTGCATCACATGGCAAAAAATTTCTATCGTTTTCAGAAAAAAAAATTTTCTTCAAATTTCATGAAAGGCAGATTCCTAAATTTTTCTCCTCATCACCAAATTGTACAGAAATAAGGCCGATAGGAGCCACCTGAGAATTTCAATTTTAGAAGACCTTTTTCTAATTAAAAAATTGACCAATTTTATGTCCATTCCTGGAATTTTTTTTTTGAAAATTGAAGAATTTATCATCATTTCTTA
>LDKF01001081.1:23090-45410 GCA_001026735.1 Rotylenchulus reniformis
CTCCAAAATATTTTAATAAAAGGGAGTTGAAAAATAAAGCTCCCATGCGCTAAATCAAATATAAATGAGAAAATAATTCGTGAAAGCATTTAATACTTGAACTAATTTTGCGTTTTAGAGGTGGAGACCAATACATATACCCTTACGTGGATTTTGAATTCCGGAAAAATTTTCGGATGGAATTACGTAAAAAGGATACTGTTGGACAAGTGAAGAAAGCAATCATGAATAAGCTGAAAAACGAGTTGGAAGAATTCATCAATGACAATTTGCGGCATGATACTAGGGGTTATTTGGAAAATGATCACTGGACCCTACGTCGATATGGGATCACAGCAGATGATGATGATGGGATGTTACGTGTACGACGTGCGCAGTCGCGTAACAACAACCGCAGACAGTAAGCTAATTAATATGATGAAAACAGGGGAATTTGATAAGTTGCAAAGCAAAAATTATTTAACTGGGAAGCAACTTCAGCATTCTGAAGTTGGGTGAGAGAATTTTTAATAGCAATAAGAGTTATTTCTGCAAAGAGGTCTCCTGCATGAAAAATAATATCACCTATAATGAAAGCCCCGTGGGTAAATTTAAGGGCTACTATTACCCCGATCCTCTGAGAGGTTTATAGGTTTTTTTTTAAAAAAGCAGGTTACATCAAAGTAAAATCCGCGTCAGAAAAATGTGCAAATCCCTTTAAGCTATAATTTTTTGAAACGATTTTATGCAATATTAATTTTCCATAAGCTGATCATACGTGTACTTTGTTCTTTTCAATTTAACATATGGAAACAATCGCTTCGATAAATTATAGCCTCAAATGAGGAAGCCAGATTTGCACATTTTTCTGACGCGGATTTTAACATTCCTAAGCACTCCCATCCTAGAATAATGCACTCTCTTTTTCATACAGTTTTGATCATTATACCCTTCAAACTTATAAATTTCCAGATAAAAATTTATTATATGAAAAATAAAAACCTTTGCGCTAAATCAAAACTAAATGGAAAATAATTTTCGGATTTTCGAATTAATGAAAAATTCGGAATTTTGTGCTAAAATTTCGACTTTTTTGCCAAAAAATTTGAACATTTTTTATATCAATGTTTTGTTTAGAGACTAATTTTTGTTGGGAAAAAATCATTGAAAAATTAATATTATGGATGTAACCGTACAATATAAGGAAATTTGTTGTAAAAACCGAATCAAAAAGCATTTAAATAAAGAAACTAAAAAATATTATTTTCTAACATAATATTCAAAAATAAAATCATTGGATATAAACATATATATACCTGAAGCAATAAAAATAATAAATTATAAATAAATATTATATAAATAAATCACAGCTAGATACGATGGGCGGGTGATCGGACATTTGCGGCCCAGACATTTGCGGCCCAGACATTTGCGGCCCAATTATTTGCGGCCCAGACATTTGCGGCCTAGCCAAAATTGCGGCCCAAGACATTTGCGGCCCGAAAAATAAAAATTCAATAAATTACAATAAAAACGAACAATAAAAAAATACCTTATTCAGATTAGAAATTTATTGGGTTGTTCTTTAATTTATTTCCTTCTGAACAGGTTTATTTCCTATTTGACTTGTGAGGATGAGGAACAACTTCAGCAAGCCGAAATACCATATAATTTGGAATTTGGACCCCACTCGCCCTATCACTGAACACATTTTCCAAAAAAACCCGAAAGCAATTTTAAAAGTGGGATTGATTAATGCTGGACAATAATTTTTATAATTACCTAAGTATTTTTTATTATTTTTTAAACATATGTTTATTAAATATTTTGGGCCGCATTTTTGGCTGGGCCGCAAATGTCTTGGGCCGCAAATGTCTGGGCTGCAAAATCTGGGCCCAAATGTCGCATAACCGACGGGCGAAGGCAGAATTGAAGAACAAGGGTGTTGAGTCTATCTATTGTGACCAATAAAAGAAATAGAGATGATACAAGAATTTACCAATTGTCTATTCAATGTCTGAAATTTTCAATTTTTCCAACATTTGAGAATAAATATAATTCAAATTTAATTTGAGTGAATTTATCATAATTATCTTTGCGAAATATTTACACCAAAAGTTTGTTTTAAATATGATAATTAATTGGAAATTAATAATTAATTAATTGGAAATAAAAATTGGAGAATTAATATGAAGCGAAGATAATAATTATAAGGTGTGATGTTATATGTATAAAAAATAGATAATTTTTTAAATATGATAATTTAAATATGTTAATTAATTAATTAGAAATAAATTAATTAAATAATTAATTGGAAAGAAAAATTGCAGAATTAATATGAAGCGAGGGTAATAATTGTGAGGGTGCTGAGTCGTTTTGCAAAAAATGTCATAATGGTGGGCGTATATTTTCAAAATTACTTCACAATAATTATATATGGTAGATCAATGCCATTCCGAATGGTGGATGATCCGCGTGAATGAATGACCATTTATTTAAGCACCTTTCCGAAATTAGGTAATTGATTTAGATTCTTGTGGCTAAGGTAATTAAAATTAAATTTTTTTTGTTTAGCCCATTCTCTAATAAAAAGCAATAAAAAACGAATCTTGTCTCCCGCTAGAGGTCTTATTCTAAGAAAAATTGAATTTCTATATTTTTGTCTTTTCGAAGTTCCAATAATCCGAACATTTTCCGAAAAAATTCAACAATAAAAAGATCTACTGTTGGAGCATAAAATTCTTCACAACTATTTTTTTTCGAACTACATAGTCTAAAAATTTTCTGAAACACTTTTCTGAAAACACTTTCTGAAACATTTTCTCCTTATTTGGGCCTTTTTTAACGACTCAGCACCTTCCAAAACATAGTTTTCCCAGGCAGGCTCTTCACAAACTATGAACACCCGCAAAAACCATAATTTACAAAGATAATAAAACTACGATTAGTGAAATAGATGGCGCCATTTTTACAAATAAATATCTAAAAATTTGATCAAAAATTATGAATTTAAACAACAATTGAGGATATATTTTAAATTTACAAAATAAGAGTATTTCCAAAAATTAATTACAAAATTCATATTAAACAAATCAATAGAGGACCATGTTAATGTATATGTTAATGCAAAAAATGTAAACAAAATATGAGTCACATAAAAAATACTTAATTCATGTAAAATATATTTATTCGATATGTTTTTGGTGTGGTTTTTCCATAACCCTCATTATTATGGATTTTGCACCGGATATGTTTACATTTTTTTGCATGATATTTTTTAAATAGAGATTAGAGAAAAAAAGAGCTATTTAATCATTATGATAGAAATATTGAATAAAATATTTTTTTGTACTCTTATTTAAGGCCATAAAAATCTTATCAAATTCATTACAATATGAATTTTTATAAATTTTTACAGTACTGAGTCGTTTCGGTGAAAAGTGACAAAAATATTTAACAGTGGAAATTTTTTTATTCTAATAATGAATAATATAAATAATTTTGCAAAAATTTTCTTCTTTATACTTATATTATTCCAATATTTTTTCGGATTTTCCATATTTTTGACTAGTGCAGTGATCAATTGATTTTGTCTAATTTTCAATATCAATTTCGTTGAATTTTTAAATTAATTTTCCCCCTTTTTAGCTCCTTTTCAAGAAAAGCCCTTGACCTTTTTTCAAGATATGACATATTAGAATAGTTGCTTTTTAATTGTTTTTATTTTTATTTTGGCACTTTGGCCGAAACGACCCAATTTTTACTTTTTAGGCAAAAATGGGGCACATTTTTATGTTAATCATTTTGCTGAGCCTTGTGAATTGCGCCTTAAATTGCGAACTATGCAATATTGATAGTAAAGAAGAAAAAGAAGTTTATAAAACAGAGAAGTTGAAGGATCAAATCCAGGTCCTGGACAATGGATTTCAGATATTCGTGCAAACATTAACCGGAAAAACTGTTGCCCTGGAAGCCAAAATAACAGATTCTGTGGAAAGCTTGAAGAAGCAAATTTGGGACAAGGAAGGCATTCCGATAGGGCAGCAACGGTTGATTTACTCTGGTAGACAACTCGAGGTCGGTGTTATGGCTTTTAAAATAATTTCCAAATAATTCCAATTAGATATAAAAATCTTGAAGGTATCATAAAATTCAAAAAAAAATCATAAAGTTCAAATTTAGAAAATTCTCAATTTTTGGCCCATCTTGTACAAGTTTTTTTTTAGATTTGATAGGTCAATAGGATTTTTGAGGTTCTTGTATTGTTGAAAATCATTTTTGGAAATCTAGATGAAAAATGGGCCAAAAACTTTAGAATAAAACAAATTAGATGATATGCACCCAGATACCGTAAAACCTCTATTAAGCACTTGGGGGGTCTTATTTTTCGATCCCTCCAGAATGTAGATATCTAATTAAAGAGGGGAGACTGGGGGACCTGTTTTTCACCCTAACGGGGCCTTAAAGGGCCTTAGTTTCGATCGGTTTTTAGAATTTTTAAATTATATGTAAAAAATTACTTATTTCCTGAGAACTTAATGCTAATTGGGCTTATTTTTTCAAACCATCCAGGGGTTCTTATAAGAGGGGAAGTTATTAGGAGGGGGATTAACTAGAAGTATTACGGTATCAAATTGGCAGAGATTCTTAGGAGGGAAAATAAAAATCAAAAAAGCATATTTTGGTGGATTAAGCATTAAAAATTGATAATTCGAAAATTTCAGTAATTTTCAATGAAAATAGCTATTTTTCAAATAGTGAATATTTTACTTTTTACTAAGAAGTAGTTTAGCCGTTCAAGCTTTGAAAACATATGATTTATTAGCCATGTGACAATTTTTAAACCTTTAAACGCTTTACACCCTTAAGGATGGACACGCTTTGGCCGAATACGACATTCCAAATGGTGCAACACTTCAGCTGATTTTGAGTCTTCGAACTGGTCGGAGGATAAAAATTTTTGTGGATCTCCAGAAAAAATTCACAATATTTGCAAATGAATCGGACACCATAGAGAAGTTGAAGGACGAAATCCTCAGATATCTGCATGATTTGGAGATGAAAACCTTCGTGTTCGACAAATTGCAGAACGATGCAATCGGACATTTATCTTCGGATGACAATACCATAGCGGATTATGGGATCAGAAACCTGGCAACTTTGCATGTTCGTGATCAGTCGCAGGATCCTCCAATATTGTCACCCAAATTCATCACAAGACATCATGTTGTTCATCATCCAAACCGTAACAGAAATGTAGAAGTGCAAAATGCCGTAACTTTGTTGCATGGTAATTCAAATTTAATTGGTGCTAGGTCATTCTGCAAAAAGTATCAAAATGGATTTTTTGTGCAAAATTAATACTAAAAAACAATTATGAAAAAAATAAATAAAAATAAAGAATTTTATATTTCTAATTTTTAAAAGATTTTAGGTAAAATAATTTTTTGGTTGGTGTTGATAAAAAAAAGTCGATGTTAAGAAATGAATTTTGGCCTATTAGGATAAATTAAGTTAGGTCGTAAAATGTAAAACTCGCCAAAAATTGTTATGAAGAAATAATCAGGTAAATAAGACAATAATCAAAATATATTTTCGTGATTTCTATTTAATTTTCATAATTATTTTAGCACCAATTTTGCACTCAAAATCCATTTTGATACTTTTTGCGGACGCCCATTTTAATATTTTTTGCGGAATGACTCAGCACGCATTTAATTTTATAATTTTTAAAAAATTTTTAAGGTGGCCAAACAAAGCAAACGAAATTTGTCGAGAGAATCGTCAGAAAGGGTCAAGATGAACTTTTAACAAAAAGCGGTTCTGGGTCGCCGAGTAATGACGCACAAAAAGTAACAACCTTTGTGCGGGGTGAGTAATTTTAATTAATAATTATTATTTTCAAAATTAATTATTCCAAGGTGAACAAATAAATATACCTCTGCCAGGGCAAAAGTTGCTTACAAACAATGCCGATGCATTCGCCGGAAAAGATCAAAATGGATCGTCGCGCAAAGACGCGCAAAATGCGCCACTTTTAATACAAGGTGAGCAAATTTTATTTTAATTTAATAATAAAAAATCATTTTAAAATTAATTATTTCCAAGGTGATCAATCAAATTTGGATGCCGAGACAATCGTCAGAAAGGATCAAAATGGGATTTTGCAAAAAAGCGATGCTGGATTGTCACGCAAAGACGCACAAAATACAACAATTTTGGGTCTGCAATTTTTATTTATTATTTAATACATTTTTAATTATTTATTCTTAGGTGACATAACAAATATGTCTTTGACAGAGCAAAATTTGGACCGGGCCGAGTTATCCGCAGAAAAGGATCAAAATGTGTCTGCGCCAAAAAGTAGTATTGAGTCGTCGCAAGACGCGCAAAATGCAGAAATTTTAATGCGCGGTGCGTTTTTTATATTTATTTTATATATAATTAGTCCAAATTCGGCGATATCAGCCGCTTATTCTCTTTTTTACTTTTTATTCTTTAACTCTTTCTCTTCCTCGTCTTCCTTCAATCTATCTCTTTCTCTTCTCCTTTTCTATCTCCCATTTCTCAATCAGTCTTCTCTCCTTACATATCAGGGATGGGTATCGTACCGTCTACCGCCTACCGTCTACCGCCGAATACCGTCTTTTTGGCGGCTACCGTCTACCGTTACCGTCTACCGTTTTTTCCCAAAATACCGCCAAAATACACCCCTGAGAATGATGTCGCCGACCCAAAAATGCACCCCTAAGAATGAGGTTCTCAACTCAAAAATTTCAAAATTTTCTCCGGCGGTCCCTATCGGGGCCGCCGGCCACACTAAAATATTATCCAAATTTCTTATCAAAAGTATCTAAAATTTTCAAAATTTTCTCCCGATAGGGTCGCCACCTCCCAGTGGGGATTATAGGTGGGGGATAGAAGGATTCCTAGTTCTTTCTCACTCTTAAGCCCAAAATCAAAAATTTTAGGAGGTCGAGAGAGGAAAAATTTGGCATAAAAATTGACCATTTTCTAAAAGAATTGGTCTAAAATCTCAAATTTTCTCCGGCGTCATTTATCAGGGCCGCCACTACCCTAAAGCTTAGTGAAATTTGCTTTTTAAAAATTGCTTTATGCGAAAAATTGACCAAGTTTCTTCAGAAAAAAAAGAATTTTACGAAGGAGTTTATTGATAAAGAAAGCGGAAAATTGAAAAATTTTGGTCCGGTTTTAAAATTTTCTCCACCGATACCTTTTTGGAAAAACCTCATGACCTCTTGCTTCCCTTCGTTTCCTCTTGTTCTTAAAATTTGAAAATTTCCTTTATAAAAATTTTGGTCATACCCCCTTTCCAAGTTCCAAGATAAGGCGCAAATTCTCGAAATTTTCTCCTGTGGCACCTAATGGGGTCGCCAAAATTTTTTTGTTACCAAAAAATCTTTTTTAATTAGCAGAATCCTATGTTTGTAATATTGAAAATTGGTGCCCACGATTTTTTTGATAAATAAATGAAGATGATACGAAAAATTCTTATTTCTGCAACGCAACATCAAAAATTTAGAATTTTTTGAGCACGAAAAAATTTTCACCTTTTTTGAAAATACCGTCTATCGCCTACCGTCTACCGCCGAATACCGTCTTTTTTGCCGATATCGTCTACCGTTTTTTTTATCCTACCGTTTTTTGGGATCTATCGTCTACCGTCTACCGCCTACCGTTTTTTAAAATTCGATTTTGCCCATCCCTGTTACATACTCTCCCCCGTCTCTGTCATTTTCTCGCTCTCCTCTTACTTTTTTCTCTTACTTTCCTTTACATTTCTCACTTTTTTTTATTTTTCGCTTCTTCTCTTCCCTCACATCTTTCTCTCTCTCTTCCTCCCCACTCTCTCTTCTATATTCTGTTCTTAAAAAAAATACATCACTTTCTCCATCCCCCTTATTTTTTACATCTCTGACCTCTCGCTGACAATTTGGAAGGGAGGTAATTGCGAAATTGTTCGGAGAGCAATAAACAAATAACAAATGAAAACCTTAAATTTACATATGTGGATAATATTTTTAAAATATTTGAAGGAGCCCAAACAAATCTGCCATTGACAGGGCAAAAGGCATCTTTGGACAATGCCAAGTCTTTCGTAGGAAAAGATCAAAATGGGCTTTTGCAAAAAAGCAGTTCTGGATTGCCGCGCAAAGACGCGCAAATTTTGGGTTCGAAATTTAAATTTAATGGATTAATTAAAAAAATATATTTAATTTCCAAGGTGATAAAACAAATATGTCTCTGAAAGGACAAACGAAAGGTGCCAAACATAATCAAAATGGACCTTTGAAAAAAGTGGCCAATGTGGGCGCTAAGAAAAATGCCAAGGGTTTGCAAAAAACAACGATGGCAGCAGGGAAGTCACAGATGGGCAAAACCGGAACCGGGATTCGAAAAGCGGCGAAGAATCCTGCTGCTGGCAAAAATCCGAGGGGCTGAGTGAGAAAAAGGACATATAGAGATGATGATCGCAGATGAGCATAAATTCGACATTCGACCAAAAAATTTGGATAATTTTTCTCTAAATATTTTGCACATGTGACCAATCCTTTTGTCTGCAAATTCTGCTGATGTGTGAGAATAAAAAAAATGGGAAACTAACCATAATCACCGGTGCTGGGGCGTTACAAAAAGGGTGCCAAAACCTAATATGTTCCCCAAAAACTTTTTTGTTAGACTTGTTAGACCAAAGTATAAAAAACAAAGTTGTGCAGAATTTTATGCTCTATCTGATGGTATTCTTAATTTTTCGAAATTCAAACAAAAAGTTCGAAATCATCGCGAAATACACTATTTTTCTCAATTTTCAAAAAAGTTCGAACTTTTTGTCCTAATTTCGAAAAACTAAAAATACCAACATATAGAGCATAAAATTCTGCACAACTTTGCTTTTTATATTTTTGGCCTAACAAGTCTAACAAAAAAGTTTTTGGGGAACATATTGGGTTTTGGCACTTTTTTTGTAACGACATAGCATCTAATCACCATTCCCTCGCTATAGGTTAGACCTTAGGTGGTATGTTTCGCCTATGGCTCGCCTATAAGATGGTATGTTTCGCCTATGGCTAATAAGCGCTCATTCTGTCCCTTTAGGCCAGGGTTCTCATCGAAAAATTTTAAAAATCAGGACATCATGACCAAAAAATCAGATTTTCGTTACCAAACTTGGTCAAAAATCAGGACATTTCAAAAAAAAATTTATACCACTTGAAATTCAGAAATAATGAATCAAAAATCGTATTTCTCGCTATCATTATCAATTTGAGCAATTTTGGGGTTGAAATAAGCAATTCATAAAACTGGGAACAAGTGTGATCATAATTTATTTAAAAGAAAATATGTAATGAAAATGCTAAACGATGGTAAAAATATTTATTTAATATTGTATTTTTATTATGAAATTTGATTTATTAGATTTAGAAATTCTAAGAATAATTATGATTTCCTTTGTGTCTCTTCCTATTAGTCTTATTATGGCTTTTGTCGAAATTTTAAATGATTTTTTTGCGGAAATTTGAATGAAACTTCGAAAAATACTGAAAAAATTACAAAAATCAGATTTCATGGTCAAAAATCTGGACATTTTGCATCGTATAAATAAATTTCAAAAATTATATTTCTCGCCACCCATGATCAATTTTAATAATTTGGGAGAAGAAATGAATAAATCATATCTGCTGAGGGAGAGGGAGGTTCCGGCGGTCCCGACAGGGGCCGCCGGAGAAATTTTTGGAAAATTTAGGCTCTCATCTTAAGAAAATTGGCCATTTTTGTTTGTATTTTTAAAGTAACTAATTTTCTTGAGGGGTGACGGCGCCGCCCCGATAGGAGCCGGCGGAGAAAATTTTGAAAATTTAGTTCTTTTTGGTAAGAAAATTGGTCAGTTTTTTGTTTTTTAATTCAGTGTTATGGAGATATCAACGGCCCCGATAGGGGCCACCAGAATTTTTTTTTTTGAAAATTTAGATCTCTTTCATTAAGAAAATTGGTCATTTTTAAGATATTTTTGGAAAAAATACTGTTTGGGGTGGCGGCGGTCCCGACAGAGGCCGCCGGAGAAAATTTTGGAAATTAGATCTCTTTTCTTAAGAAAATTGGCCATTTTTTAAAAGAATTTCAAAAAAAAATCGAAAATCAATACAAAATAAGGACAGAGGTCGAAAATCAGGACAAATCTGAGAAATCAGGACAGATGAGAACCCTGCTTTAGGCAAACAACCTTTGAATTCCGGCCTGGATCTCAAACTTCCGTGATTGTAATTCGGGATCAAAATCCCAAAATGTCTAATCCCGAATCCGGGACCAAGTTTCTAATGAATTTTTAAAATTTAAAAAAGAATATATGAATTTTTTCTCAAAATATGCCGATATTTTATTCGAGATTTCAGGATAATTCCGATACTGAATTTGATACAAGAAAACATAGATTCGGTATCAGCTTTCGGATTATTAGGGATTCGGATCGAGTTCGACATTGGCAAATCCCGATCCCGAAAATTTGCCGGGGTCTCGATCCCGTCCAAATCTACCTAGCACTTGTAAATCAAGAGTTACTCTTTTTGTTACCCGAGTAACATCAACCATACATATGTACCTATTGCATCTTCCCCAACCCATATAATTCCCTTACCTCAGTCCCATTGGTATTGTTCTTTTCACTATATCGAGATAATGAGCATCCTCTTCCATACGGGCAAATAATTACCACCAACTATTATGTATTGACAATCTCAGCAAATGGCGCATTTGGCCATATAAATTCAAATTTCTCTCTAGAAATCGATACAAAAAATTTCGGAGATATTAAACAATGTACAAAGAACTTTTGGAGGATGTGAAGGAACAAGAAGATTACAAAGGCCCAAAATTTGGAGAGGACAAGAAAGGTAAAATTATGTAAAAATAAAAACCAAATTTCTTATCAGATAAATTGCGCCACAGAAATGATATTAGAATTTCCGCTACTAGTTTACTTGGCAATCTTTAAAAAGGGTCACATCATTACCCCCCCCTCCCGCTAGAAAAATGATTATAATTTTTTCGGTAAAATCATAGAAAATGAGTTTGGCATCAAAAGATAGCCCTAAATGTTGCAAAAACAACTTTCCGATTGGCCAAATAAGAAAAAAGTTATGGCCATATCTTTGGCCAAAACAAAGATTTTATAGCTTAACTTGACCACAACTTTTTTCTACTTGGCCATATCGGATAATTGTTCCTTTTTTCTACTTGGTCAAATCGGATAATTGTTCCTACGAGTTTATAGCAAATTTTAGGGCTATCTTTTTATATATCAAACTCATTTATCTAGGTTCTACTTGAAATTTTTTTTATTCATTTTCTCGCGGAGGACGACCGGGGGGGGGGGGGNGGGTGAATGATTTGATTTCGCTTAAAAATACACCAAAAAATCGAGCATAATTTTCTGCTATTTTTTGGTCTTTTAATTTTTATTCAGCAAGATTTTAAAGGGTTCAGAATATACACTAAAGCGGTATTTTTTCCTATAGAGATTCGATTATTCTTACTCCAGATTTAGCGTCTTAAGTTTCATTTAAAAATTAGTCTTGCCTCTGACTAGATCATATATAAATATATTTTTTATTTTTGATCGATCGTATATTAATGGGATGATTTATTTTTAGAACCTACAATGGCAGTTTCCGAGCCAAATCAGAATCAATCCGGGGATCAACATGATCAGAACAATAGCAATGGGCCCGTTGATCAGAATCAGAACAGCACAATTCGGGCCGATTCTGATCAGAAACAGCATTCTTCTGATGGACAACAGAAACCAGAACTACAACCCATAGGCCAAATGGAGCCTGCCGGACCTCCTGGTTCTGTCCCGTCCCCTAAAATCTCTGGGTGGACCCGTCTGTCCAACCGGATTGCGCAGGCGATGGCGGAAGAAGGAGGGGCCAAAGAGTTGGAGGTTGGTCTATTGCGAAACTGTAGTAGGTACTTGGGATACTGTCATTATTAGTTAGCAATAACTGTAATTTTGCGTACAATAAAGGTAATTTCAGGTGAACTAATAATGAGAGTATAATCAAATCACACAATTTATAATTGGTGCACATCATTCCCCCCCTCCGCGGCACAAAAATGATTATAACTTTTCTCAGGTATAACTTAGAGAAGCGAGTTCAGTGTCAAAAGATAGCTCTAAAGATCAGCTATAAACTTGTTCGAACAACTATCCGATTTTTGGCCAAGTCAAAAAAAAAGTTATGGCCAGATCTTTGGCCAAAACCATGATTTTATGGCTTAACTTGGCCATAATTTTTTTTCGACTTGGCCAAATCGGATAGGTGGTGTTCGAACAAGTTTATAGCAGACATTCAGGACTATCTTTTGACACCAAACTCACTTCCCCCAAATATTTTTGGACATGTTAACAGTAACTTTCTGCAGATCGGGTTATGGTTATAAATTCCCTAAAAAAATAATAAGATTAATTCATCTTATTACTGCATGCTGATATACACGATGTGCTATACTATAATAGTCACTCCATTCTATATTGGTCATTGTCCTGATATTCTAAATTTCGATAATTTTATAATAAACAATCTTGGTCTCGATAACGAAATATGAAGTGATAGTTAGGGCACGGATTTTTAGTTTGTAAACTTTTTTTTTGCTTACATAGTTTATGGTTGAATAAAAAAAACATATTCCTAAAGTTGTTTGATGCATTTTTGAGTGATTTTTTGTCAGCTAATTCCAACTATTTCAAGTTTTTAGTAAAAAAAAATAGTTTTTCACCAATTATTTTACGGGTTTTAGAAACTATTTTCTATTGTTTTGCATTTTTAGTCAATTTTTCAAAAAAAAATGACAAAAATTGTGAAGATTCTTGAAAATTTTCAAGAAAAGACGAAAAAAATGATGAAGCTCAACTTAAGTCAAAAAACAAAAAATCTTATACGGGCCAAAATTCACAATTTTCTTTGGCGGCCCTTTATCAGGGCAAATTGTTTTATAAAATTTGGGTACTTTTTTGTAATTTAATAGACTCGATTTTAGTTTATATAAGCTATCATTCTACATGCCAAATTCCGTCGATTTTTTTTGAACTGCCAAGTCAAAAATTTTTCATAGGATTATTTTCTTCATAATACGCAAAATTGTGTCAAATTCTTAAAAATTTCCAAAAACCAAATTTTTTCTCCCCTTAAATTTTTTATACTTGTCGGCCACTTCCGTCAGCTCCTAAAAATTTTTACCTGGCTACTCTCTTGACCCTCAAAAATTTCTGAATGTATCCCGGTTGCATTTTTGAGAAATCAATATTGAAAATTTATAACAAAAATGGCTGATTTTTTTAGCAACTATTTTGCCTTTTTTAGTAACTATTTTATAATAACTATTTTGATGCTTTTAGTGACCAAAAATCCGGGCTCCTCTGGTATTAATATGACAAAATACTAAATATGACAAAATACTTTAGTAATAGAATTTTACTATGGGTTTTACCAAATCTGGCACTATACATTGTGTAAGAGATGAAAATTTTCAACAATTTTTCAGAAGGCTGCCTCTTCCTCAAAGGCCGATGGCCATGGACGAATTGGACCCGAGGAAATTAGCACGGACAACTCGTCCCAAAATCCGCGCATGAAGTTCCGGACCATCGCGAAAGTAAAGGGAGATGAAGAAGTGGGGATTGAATGAACCCTCACATAACGTTTTCATAATGAGAGAGTTAGCAAAAAAAAATCTCAAAAATTTTTTCTTCCAGGGCCTCAGTTTGATGAGCAGGGTTCGGGTTGCGGATGCGGCGCTGTCCCGTGAACAGCATGCATTTTTCAGCAAATACGGTATCAGGTAGTCAGCAAACTTTCAGAAATGTCGGGGACTGAGATTGCCCTAAAATTGGAAAATCGAACTCCGAACTTGAATCTCTGGAAAAGGCTTGGAAAAAAGCTTTGTACAAAATTTTCCATTTTTATAATTTGTTAAAATGATTTATTTTCATTTCGATTTTTGATATAAATATTTGGGCAAAAATGATTTTAAAAATTCTTCCCATTCTATTTTTTAAAAAATGCTTAAAATAGGGTTTAAGCGGGGTCCCGCTCCCCGTGGGGTCCTCGCGGGGACCCCGCTAAAATCTGTCCCCGTCCTCGTCCCCGTCCCCGCGGGGATTATGCAACCCTACTTAAAAACTGGATGATCATTATTAGCATTGAACTCTGCAAGTTGAATCAGTTTCAGTTCAGTTTTTATTTAAGTGATCATTTTTCTATTGTAAAAAATAATAATAATATTAATATATAATCCATTTAATAGCACAAAAAAAAAGAAAAATGCTCAGAAAAATAAAAAAAAATTTTTAGAATGACCAAAAAATTTCGGTACTTGTACAGTTTACGTACCCATTTTTTCAAAAAAAATCTCTTTTTTATTGCAAAAAATGGCTTCCAGTGGTAATTTTCGATGCTGTATCCGATTCTGGCGTCCATTTTGACGTATTGCGTCATCTGACGTCACTTTTTGACGTTGACGTCAAAAATTGAAATTCAATTTTTCATTGAAATATTGTGAAAATAGTGAATTACTGATATTCATCTACTAGGTAAATGACGCATTACTTCAAAATGGACTTCAGAATCGGATTCAGCATCAAAAATTATTATTTTTAGATGAATTTATGGGAAAAAAAATTCTGAAAAAATTTCACCAAAAAATGGGTACGTAACCTGTACAAGTAGACAAGTACCAAATTTTCTTAGCACCTCGGACGGTGTCCAGCAGGGCGATGAAGTAGGGGGCCACCATGGCCGGGCCGGCACCCTGTTCGACTGGGACGGCATGGCCAAATGGGAGTTCATACGGCACAAGTTCGTCATGGACCCGGCCCGGGACTACTACTACCGGTGGCTGGGCCTGGTCAGCCTGGCATACTGCTACAACTTGTTGGTGAATAAATTTTGGAAATAATTTTAAAAATATTATGGGGTAAATTTTTACAATGAATAAGCCCAGATTTTACAATTTAATTTCATTTTGAAAAAAATTTCATCGTTCATAGATCCATTATATAATAGGTAGATTAAGAGGACAATTAGTAACCAATTTTTTTATGCTATTTTCCTTTTGCTTTTAAAATTTTTAAAATTAAAAATATTTATTTGTTGAGTTCAAATTTCTACAATGGAAGGATTCAATATCATTTTTCTTTTATTTTTCTACTATTTTTTTTCTATATGAAATTTTACACTTTTATATTCTAAAAATTTAATTTTTATGCCTAGCTAGAAAAATATGATTTTTCATTTTTTGAGTTTTTTAGAAATTCTCAACAAATTATTTGCTTTAAAATTTGAATAATTTTCTAGGATTTTCCAAAAAAAACATAAACAATATCGTGCATAATTCTTTTTTTTCTGCCCTTTGAAGTTTGGGCCTGGCACGTTACTGCTCCATTATTTTTTTACCCAAAAGTTAGCGGACGTGCTACAGTACCAACGAGCACTCATTTTCTTTTTTATGAGCACTTTTTTCGTTTTCTTCAACCCTTTTCATGAGCATTCTTTCGTTTCAACGAACATTTCAAATAAAAAATCCATTCCTTACTTTTAGGTAAAAAAATAATGGATCAGTACATACTAAAATATTGGGTACTTGTGCAGTTTAAGTGCCGGATTTTTGACCCCAACCAGAGCAAAATTTATAGTTTTTAATTTAATTGTTTAGAAATGACGTTCATAGGGTAGTTTTTGACGCTCGATTTAATTCTGACGTCCATTTGACGTAATGCGTCATTTGACGTTATTTTTTGACGCTGACGTCAAAAAAATAAATGGTCTAAAAACGACTTCGTAATGGTAGCTTTGGACGCTGAATACGTTTTTGACGTCCTTTTTGACGCCATGCGTCTTTTGACGTCACCTTTTTGTTTTCAGCATCAAAAATTATACCTTGAGGAAAAAACTACCAAAAAAATTTTTTTGACGTCAACGTAAAAAGTGACGTCAGACGACGCATTACGTCAAAAAGGACGTCAAATTCGGATTCGGCGTCAAAAATTACTCCAGGGATCTGTTTCATTGAATGAAAAATGGAAAATTTCTTCAATATTTGTGGGTCAAAAATCCGGCACTTAAACTGCACAAGTACCAAATATTGTATTATGATTGCATTGCTTGGTATGCAAAATAGTAAAGCTCCAAAAAATTTGAAAATTTAATAATTCCCTTTTTCGGAATTTTAGTTCATTGTCTACCGGGCAGTGTTTATTGGAACGGACTCCGTGGGCCCCCTGTGCTTGGCAATGTTCTACCTGTTCGACATAATTTTCGACATTGTCTATCTGTTGGACTCCTTTGTTCGAGCCAGAACGGGTCAAAAAATTAAAAAAAAAAATAATAAAAAAATTACCTATTTGAAAGAGTTAGTTTGATTCTTGATAAAAAATTAATAAACCATAATATAGGAAAATAAAATATTTTTCTTCCAAAAATTATAATTAATCTTTTAAAAATAGTTTAATGTGAAGAAAAATTGATGAAGCTAGAATTTTGTCATTTTCGAACAAGCAATTATTCAGAAGTGCGAAAAAAAATTTAAAAATTGAATATTGTTAATAAACAAAAATAAACATCTATGGAAAAAATAAATGCAAATGACAAATTACGCAAAATATTGCTTATAAAATACAGAGAAAAAAAGTTTCGGGCCTAGTCATTTGAAAAAATAGACAGTTTTTGAAAGGAAAGCATTTAAAAATTAAAAAAAGTTATGGACCTTGTGGGGATCGAACCCACGCCTTCTCGCATGCAAAGCGAGCACTCTACCACTGAGTTAAAGGCCCTTGGTAACCGATAGAAATTTATTTTCGTTATAATTCAACGATTTTGGAGAAAATTGGACACGTAAAATGAATAATTATTTTCAGGCTATCTGGACCAGGGCTTGCTGGTCCGAGATGTGGCCAAGATCAATCGTCGTTATCGGAAAAACAAAATGAGATGGGTAGATCTGGCAAGCTGTCTGCCAGTCGATTACCTCTTCCAAATGGTAAAAAATGAATTATTTTTTTTAAATTTTTTTTTTTGAATTTTTTTCGAATTTTTCAGATTTTCCGGACCGTAAATCCATGGCCCCGATTTAATCGACTGATACGGTTGGCACAAAAATACAATAAAATAATACGAAATTAGAAATCTTTAAGCATCGACAGAGCCCTGCACTTCCAGAAAGCCACAGAAATGCGGTATAAAAAAATGACGGTTATAAAGTTGAAAAATCTTACATATAAAAATTTTATGAATCTTAATTTAAAGAAACGATAATCTTACAGAAATGTAACTGAAAATTTAATAAAACTTTTATCATTCATTTTCGAAAAAAATAAACCAAGGACATCTGAAAAAAACCTGTAAATGATAAAATTAATTATTTAAAAAACCTAAATTGAAATTTGCTCTCGATGAAGTATAAGTGTAATAAAAAAGAACCATGACTGTCTTTTTTCCAATTTCATTTATTTTGACCATAACTTTTAATATTTTCTAAAAATTTTTAAATGAATTTGAACCCTAATCATGGCATTTTCTAGCACAATCATTTGATGAAAAAAATCATAAAATTGTAATAACCATACCTAGAGGATAATAATAATTTTTTGATTTTTTTACGATTTATCCCATATCATTCCCCACCAAATTTCAGCATTTCCAAGCCCAACATCTTCCGCGTGTTCTGCGTGTTCCTGTATATTTCGGTGCTGATCCACTGGAATGCCTGCTTCTACTTCTGGGTCTCCTCCATGATCGGCATCGGCTCCGACATTTGGGTCTATGGAAAGGCTAATATCCAGAGCTTGCCACCGTAATTAATTTAAACCTTTTTTTTTATTTTTAGTATTTACCGAAATACGAGGAAAAACAAATTTTAAAACATTTTGACATTGATTTTTAAAAAAAAATAAAAAAATTATTGGGCCGAAATTTCCACTCGGAAATGCAATAAAAAAATTTTATTGTGTAAAATTAAAATTATTACTATTTATTTTTAATGATAAAAAATCCGCGCCCTATTTAACAGAAAATTATGATTGAATCGAAATTCTTTTTTTTTATCTTTTTAGGTATAATGATTTATTTAGATTGTAAAAAAAATTAATAAAAATAAAAAATTGGAGTTTTGGTATTAATGCTCATTTTTTTATTACCATTTTTATTTTGCTCAGCTTTTGGTTGTCTCCATTTATGATCCGGACACCGTCTCAAATACCCCATGATTTCAATTTTTATGGGCCTCAAAATCGAACAATCTAATTTTTATTTTTCCAACCTATATTTTATTTTTTTTATAAATGTCAAAAAATTTGTTTTATTTTTCAGCGGTGTCGAGGACACGTTGGGCCGTCGCTATCTGTACAGCTTCTATTGGTCCACCCTGATGCTGACCACCATTGGCGAAGTGCCGTGGCCCGTGAAAAGTGTGGAATTTGCCATTGTGTGCATGGATTTGCTGTTCGGGGTGCTGATTTTCGCAACCATTGTCGGGAATGTCGGAAGGTAAAAAAATTAAAAAAAATATAAAATGGATATAAACATATTAATTTGAAATTTTTTGAATAAAATAAAGGCGAAAATGAAATCGCATCGTTTTTGGCCTTAATTTTTTTTTGTTTCAGCTAATTTTTAAAACATCTTACTTTTAGCTAGGGGAATAGAGACATCCTCCCCCATCGGGCAGGGGGGCATTCCCAACATTTTTGGACCTCATCCCCGTCTCCGATCCCCGACGAGTCTATCCCCCAGATCCCCGCGTGGATTCGGGGATGTAAATGCACCGCTAAAGATGCATATATTTTGGCTCTTTTGACAATTTTACTATATTATGATCATAGCTTGAATTTATTCATTTAAATAAATTCTTTGCCATACTTATAAATTATAAGACAATTTTTATTATAATAAAATTTGTTTTAATTTGTTTACTTTTCTTCATTGGTATTTTAAAATTTTCATCCTTAGATAAATATATGTACATGTCCTAAAAAATATTTTATAAGTTTTAATGTAATTTTCCCCACATTTCCAGCATGATAACCAATGCCGGGGCAGCTCGAAGTGATTTCCAGCAGAGCATTGACAATTTGAAGAATTTTCTGAAGCTCCGATCGGTGGGCAAAAAGGTCGGGATAAATTTATGATTTTTTTTAATCTAGCTTAAAATAAGTGGTAAAAAATTATTGGATTTATCTATCTACGTAGTATTCCCATTTAGCGAAACGAATATTTTATACAAAGTTCTAAAGAATGTTCATTTTTAAAGGATTTTGTAGCAAATTTCTAAGATACATATAATTGCGACAAAAATTCAATATTCGATGAATCCACGGGTTTCTGTTTTTTATTTGCTATTTTGTAATTATTTTGGCTTAAAACATTTTTTTGGTAGTTTGGATAACTGGATATTTTGGGCCATATATTGCACTCTAAAAGCTTAAAGTGCGAAATTTTCGCTTTTTAAGTTTTTCTAAAAAGACCGATTGAGAGTTAGAGATTTAAAATGGGCAAGTTTTATAAGTTTTTTCAACCTAATCTCCGAAATCAATGATAAGCAAACGATCCATAGTGGTTTTGATAATCACACGTGCAACCATTTTTCAGCTAGTCCACCGTATTGGCCGATGGTTTGACTATTTGTGGCAGAACAGGCAGGCCATGGGCCAAGACCAGGAGGTGTTGAAGCTGTTGCCAGACAAGTTGCAGGCCGAAATAGCTATGCATGTCCATTTTGAAACGTTGCGCAAGGTCCGACTATTTCAGGTGAAATATTCAAAAAAAAAATTCCAAAAATAATAAATGTAATACTAACATCCCCAGTTTAGAAATTCAAAATTTTATGGGCCTCGGGTTTTCTCATTTTTCATTAAAAAAAATTTCATCACCAAAATGAGGAGGTATAAAGGTCTTTGAAGTCGAGATTTGTGAAAATCGAGGAGGACTGTGAAGTTTTAAAAAATTCGAGGGGTACTTATAAATTCTTGAAAATCCTTAAGCCTCTGAATATTGTTGGAAAATTCGTTGTCCATGTTGGTTTCTTAGGAAATTTTTCACCGGTAGTCTGTCCTGAGTTTCAGACATCCAAAGATTCAGAAATTAGCAAAAAATGAATAAAAATCTATACAAAAATTTAGGATCTTAAAATTGGTTTATTCAAAACGAATTAAAAAAACAGGAAAATATATTTAGGACTGTGAAGCCGGTTTGTTGGGAGAGCTGGTGCTCAAACTGGAATTGCAAGTATTAATCCCTGGTGGAAATGAAATTCCTAAATTTGTAATTTTAATATTTTTTAGGTGTTCAGCCCAATGGATTTTGTGTGCAGAAAAGGCGATGTTGGGAAGGAAATGGTGAAAATGAGAATAAAAAATAATTTAAAAAAATTAATCCCTTCAAAATATTTTTTGGTCCTATTAGATCCATATTTCATCGGTTTGCGATAGTCTTAAAGTGGTTATCTTTGGGATTCGGACTCTATTTGAGTCCGAGCACTCAATTCCATTTTGTAATAAAGGGTCTAGCTATTTATTCTTCTTTTTTTTTTTGAAAATAAAAATAGACCACAATTCGTGGATTGCAAAATTGAGTTCACACCCCTTTATGGCCATATAAAAAAATGAGCGACGAGATTCAAATGCGAACGAGTCCCAAGAATCACCACTTTAAAATTAGCGCCGTTTCCCGAATTACTTGGTTTGTTTATAATTACTCAAATGTTTTTTGCAGAAATTTTTTTTAAACAAATCTTTTTCAGTACATTGTGAAGAAGGGTCGGCTGCAGGTGGTATCCGATGACGGGACCAAGGTGTTGCACACCCTGCAGGAAGGAGCCGTGTTTGGGGAACTGAGTTTGCTGAATATTCCAGGTTTATGGGAAAACATTTTGTTACTTTCCATTTTTGCCTTTTTAGAATCATCGAATAAATAAATAAATAAATCGAAATAATAATAATTATATAAATAATATTCTCTAATAAAGCAAAGTGAAACCATCATTTAAAGAGAGGAACCTATTAAAGGGGGAAATGGTAATAAATGGTAAATAATTTATATCCAATTAAAAGGCGAGAAACCTTGAAAAATCCGATAAAAATGTAAGATATGTTTAAAAATTTTGAAAAAATCCCAGAAAATTGATGTACGACTTTGATTTGGATTTGAAGGATAGTGAATATTTTTTGTAATTGATATCATAGAGATTATTGACCAGAGTTATTGTACTAGAAGACCTTATAAGGGGAGCCTATAAACTTTAAATAGGTTTTAAATCCGAAAATTGTTTGTCCCTATAGACTTTCCTCTTCTCTTTCTATGAATGCGGAACATAGAAATAACCTCCATTTTTTTGGAAAAATTCGACAAATTTCCTTTCATCAGAATTATACAAAGTTGAATTTATTTTACTTTTTTTCAGGCAGCAAACAGGGCAATCGGCGCTCGGCCAGCATCCGCTCCGTGGGCTACACGGATCTGTTCGTGTTGCGCAAAGCGGATTTGTGGGCCGCGTTGCGGGAGTACCCGGAGGCGAAGAAGCTGTTGGTGCAGAAGGGCCGGGAAATGTTGCAGAAGGTGCAGTGACATTAGGATGCCAAAAACCGAATCTAAAATAATTGGAAAAAAAATAAAAATAGATTTGGACTTGCGGATTCATAAACCCAAGAATTGGAAAATGGGGATTGGATCCATAATCGGATCGGCTACCCGACATTTGAGGATCCCGACTTTTGGGGACCCGACTTTTGAGGATCCCGACTTTTGAGGACCCGACTTTTGAGGATCCCGACTTTTGGGGACCCGACTTTTGATGATTCTATAACTGATGAGGAAAATAATTTTTTAAGTAAATTTCAGAAATTATTTATAAATACAAAATATGTGACGAAATTAAAAAAAAACGATGGGGTCGGTTCCGTAAATCGCCCTCGTGTCGCATAGCATTGGATTCCTCTTCCCAAAGCGGAGCATAAAAAATATGCAAAAATTACTTACCGGAGATTACTAATGTCGATTGATGGGTTGTAATCCTCATAGCTAGACAGTTTAATAGGTGAGTGCTGAAAGATTAATACGAAATTTAGATTATTCGTCACTTGTATGCGTATAAATGGGAGTGTTCAACAATTTTATATAAAAAATACTAAACGACTTAAGTCGGGTCCTCAAATGTCGAGTCCTCAGAAGTCGGGTCCTCAAAAGTTTCGTCCTCAAATGTCGTACCACGATCGGATCCATGGGGGCGGTAGCCTCGGTGATTTGAGAATTTTAGCCTTTTCTTTTGAAAATT
>LDKF01001082.1:0-22283 GCA_001026735.1 Rotylenchulus reniformis
GAGCGGGGTGGACGGCACTGCCCTTACCGTTTCTTATCGGTCCCACCCTTCCATTGTCAGATCTGTGGAAGCCGCGTTTTACCGGGAGCATGGCGAGCAACTGGTTCCGGGGCGCACTGAAGACCAGAAGGCCTTCCTGACTGGGCAGCAGTTCTTCCGCCTTCCGGTGCGCAAGGTTCCAATTGTGCTCATCCACCAGGAGCACGAAGCCGAGTACGACGACCTCTCGCACTCGTCGAACAACCCGGAGCAGGGACACACCGCCATGCGAGTCCTCTGGAAGCTCTGCACCACCTTTCCGCCGGAGGTGACGGTGAGGTGCATTTGCATGTACTCCACGCAGGCAAAGGAGCTGGCGCGGCTTGTGAGGGAGACTGAAGGGTTGGAGCGGGTCTTGGTCTCCACCACCGACTCGTGCCAGGGCCACGAATCGGACATCACGGTGGTTGTTACAACGTGCTCGCGCTACCTGCCGAGCGACTCGGGCCAGGAGCCATTCTGGGCACGAGCGGACAGGGCCTGTGTGGCGGCTTCGCGCTCGGCACATGGGCTTTTCGTCATCGGCAACCTCCTGGTTCTGAACCGATCCCATGCGTGGCGTCTCTTCCTCCGCCAAGCAATGCAGGAGACCGAAGTCGTCGGTCCGGACTGGTTGGACATCATCAATGAGCCAGGATGCAGCTACGATCAAGCTGGCTGTTTGGTCCGTGAGGATTGGAGCCGGGCCAGGGACCAGCTGTTCTACCAGCGGTTGGAGCGGGTGGAAGGTAACCAAAGGCAAGGTGGGCCAGGTGGGCCAGCAGGTAGGTTTGATGGGGCAAGAGGGATTGGCCGGTATCAACCTTACCTTCCCCAAGGACGCGGACGTGGACGAGGTCGTGGCGGCGGACGGAGATGGTGATCGTTCGGATGGATGTGTGATCCCTTCTGTGTGGCCGTTTTGATGCAATTCCTTCCGCGCCGATGTCTCACACCCNCGCCCCCCAGAACGTGGCCGTCGTACGCCTTGTGGAGGAGATGGGGCAGGCGCAGCGGGTTGCGGGTATGCAAGAGCCCATGGTGGCTTTGTTTTCGGGCAGTGGGAAAGTCACCTACTCCCATGAGCTGGCCCAGATCGTCCCGCACTTGCTGTCGACTGCGGTCGAGGCCGAGGAATTTCAGGCGGCGTTGGAGGCGGGGTTGAACGATGAAGGAGGGCAGAAGCAGCAGCGGATCATCACCAAGTATGTTCGGGATTGTGTTCAGGCACCGCGATTCGCGCAGGAAGCCGCTGCAGCACGTGTGCTCAAAGAGCTCGATGAGCGGAAAGTGGTCTTCGCCACGCTCAGCTTCAGTGAGCAGGTCGCCAACCTGTTCGAGGGCACCACTCATCTGATCATTGATGAGGCGGGCCAATGCCCGTACACCCAGGTGCTCTCGCTGATGGCCCAACTTCCCCGGCTGCAAAAAGTCCTGGTGACAGGGGACAGGCGCCAACTTGGCGTGCACTTGGTCTCTCTTCCGAGGGCCATCCGGGACGGGTATGGAATGGACACGGTCATTGGCAACCTTGATGTTGCGAGTGGGGTGGATGGCACTGCCCTAACCGTTTCTTATCGGTCCCATCCCTCCATCGTCAGATCTGTCGAGGCTGCGTTTTATCGGGAGCATGGCGAGCAACTGGTTCCGGGGCGCACTGAAGACCAGAAGGCCTTCCTGACTGGGCAGCAGTTCTTCCGCCTTCCGGTGCGCAATGTTCCAATTGTGCTCATCCACCAGGAGCACGAAGCCGAGTACGACGACCTCTCGCACTCGTCGAACAACCCGGAGCAGGGACACACTGCCATGCGGGTTCTCTGGAAGCTGTGCACCACCTTTCCGCCGGAGGTGACGGTAAGATGCATTTGCATGTACTCCACTCAAGCGAAGGAGCTGGCACGGCTGGTGAGGGAGACCGAAGGGCTGGAGCGGGTGCTGGTCTCCACCACCGACTCGTGCCAGGGCCACGAATCGGACATCACGGTGGTTGTTACAACGTGCTCGCGCTACCTGCCGAGCGACTCGGGCCAGGAGCCATTCTGGGCACGAGCGGACAGGGCCTGTGTGGCGGCTTCGCGCTCGGCACATGGGCTTTTCGTCATCGGCAACCTCCTGGTCCTGAACCGATCCCATGCGTGGCGTCTCTTCCTCCAGCAAGCGATGGGGGAGACCGAGGTCGTTGGGCCGGACTGGTTGGACATCATCCAGGAGCCGGGATGCCGCTACGATCAAGCTGGCTGTTTGGTCCGTGAGGATGGGAGCCGGGCCAGGGACCAGCTGTTCTACCAGCGGTTGGAGCGGGTGGAAGGTAACCAAAGGCAAGGTGGGCCAGCAGGTAGGTTTGATGGGGCAAGAGGGATTGGCCGGTATCAACCATACCTTCCCCAAGGACGCGGACGTGGACGAGGTCGTAGCGGTGGACGGAGATGGTGATCGATGGATGTGTGATTCCTTCAGTGTGGCCGTTGCGATTCCTTCCTTCCTGCACCTTTTCGATGCGAAATCCCCCCATCCCTCCTGCATTGGGGTTGGAATGTTTCGGTGGCTCTCTCCCTTTCCCTTCCCAATTCCAAAAATGCCACTCGGGGTCCTCATGGTTTCTCTCGACCCTCTCTGTCTCTCTCAATCACTCTCTTATCACCACCTGACCATGGGCAGGGATGTACCCTGGTTGTCTTCCGGAGAGTATCTGTCGTCGGCTTCGGGTCTGACAGGCGTTCGTGTCTATCCCCAGGTTTTCCTGCCAGGAGAATTTTGCCGACTTGACAGGTCTCAGGTGGAGGGCCGAGAGGGTAAACCTGTCCTGGGAGGGAGATTTCGGGTCTTTGTCTCTATTCGCCCTCGTGGTGAATATCATCCTCCGCATTCGAGGATCGGGGACGATCCTAAGGGAAGGGGGAAGCTGTGAGGTTCTTCCGGTGGCATCCCCAATTATCTTTCCCCTTTCTCTTGAGAGCCATTGATCATTCCTTCCCCTTGTTCTTTGATCACTTGTCCCCATTTTATTGCTCCGCCCCTTTTGTTCATCCTTTCTCTTTTTCCCCTCTTGGAGGGCAGTCTTGGTCGATGTTGTTGATGTGATCATCGGAGAACTTGGAGATCGGTGCAACGGAATAAAGCTGTTGATCAAGCTTGTCCCTTTGGGGGTTTTTGAGGGGATTGTCCCTTCCCGACTCGGCACCCAATATCCAGACCCAGGGCCCGGGTCTTGCCTATCTGGAAGGGCCTCCTTCCCCATCCCCAAGTCATCTGGGTGGCCACAGCACCTGCCACTCACTATATTTATTGCAAAATTATACTTTGAATTACATGACAAAAATAATCGCCAAACTGATATATTAATAATGAACTTTTTTAATCATTTTTTACCAAATAAATTTTTATTATATATAATTAATTATTAAAAAGTCAATAATTTATTTTATTTTTATTTTATATTTAAAGAAATTATATTTAATAATTTTTTCAAATTACCTTGTGCGATTTTTTTCATATTAGGAGCGGAAAAACTTTGCATTGGAAGATATATAAAATTTATAATGAGAAAAGCAAATGCTGATTTTATGTCCATAATTAAAATGATAATTCTTAAAATAAAAATAAATGAAAAGCTTAACAATCGTTATTTATATAAAGAATTATAAAAAAAACATTATACCTGATGGTGTCATTGATTTCAATAAATATTTTTATTAAATTTATTTTTTTANAATTAAAAGAATTTAAATAAAAATAATCTTTTAATTTCTCACCAATATAGCCAAAAATATATATCTATAAGGAATTACCTTCGAATCATATTCATTGAACTATGTAATAAGCAAAAAATTAAAAATGTAATAGAATAAAATTAATTGATGAAATTGATGAGCAAAAATTAAAATTTGATTTATTTAAATTAAAAAGATCAGCCATTTTATAGGAATTTAACAAAAAATTATTATTATTTTTACCTTTTGCACCTAGCATTCCTCCGTTAAATATTACACTTCATTCATAAGAAATTTCAAGGAAAATGCTTTGAAAATTTTCTCGAAAATTTATCCTTTTTTCCTCTTTTGCATTTTGCATTCTCTACTGGTGATGTTAATACGCTTCACTGCCCATTTGTGCTTCGATGCTTTCGATTCCATTATTCTTTTTTTGCATATTATTTCTTTTCCAAACTTTTATTTTTGTAGAAAAAAAATCAAATTTTACACTATTTTAAGGGAAAAATGCGAAAATAATCATGTCGTCCAAAATCCAATAAATCCATTCTGCCGAAAAATAATTTGTTATTATCTGTCACATAGGAAATTCGCATTATGTATCCCATCAACACACATAAAATTGGTCAATATTTTGCGCAAATTGTTGAAAATCATTAAAAAAAATTTTGAATTTAATTTTTTAAAAAATTTGAAATAGTAAAATCAATGAATTTCAGCTTTAAAAAAATAAATTTTGCCAATTTTTCGGTTTAATTTTATTCAAATTGTCATCAATAATAAATTATTCTAAAGTAGAATATCATCCTGTAATTGTGATAATCTAAAGAAGCCATCTTTGTAAGAATTATTGTCTATATAAAATTTTGGATCAGAAAATTATATTTTATGATCCCCTCCCTCCCTTAAGGAAGTTCCTCATCTTCGCATTAAATAAAATGGGAAATTCCTATAAAGATTAGACATTTTTGAGTTTTTTTACAATAAAATAAATTTTGCCCAATTTATTCTATCGGGCAAAATTTTTAACTGATCTGACTACCGAGACAAGTTTTTCACCCGAAGAAATCAATTATTTTCGGCGGTCCTCAAACTCAAAACCACAGCAATTTGTGATGATGGTCCTTTTCTTATACATCTTCTAGTGGAAATTCAGCCATAAAAATGCACAAAATCGGTGTTTCGCAAACTTTTAATCAGACGGACGATTAATGACGAATTTTGAGGCCTGAAAATTGGAATCGGTTGTAGAGGACCATTATTCTACTAAAATAATAATGTTCATCCAGTAAAAATTTACTAATTGTTCCAAATGCGAATTTTGATTTTTCCGCTTAAGATAGCGCCGTTTTAAGCATTTCAGAATTGTACAAATTGTACAAAATATTGAAAATTAAGGTTTTTCGTAAAAATTTCGACATTTTGACCGAAAATTCGAAATAATTTTTATACCTTCAGAATCAGCATAAAATTATGAACAACTTTGCTATTTATACTTTTTGTCTAACTTCTCTAACAAAAAAGTTTTTAGGGACTTTTTTCCATTATGGCACTTTTGGCCGAAACGACATCACAAACTATAATACTTTATCAAAAAAGAAAGTGGTGTTCAATGAGATATTTCCTTTGACAATTTTTGTCTATCCTCATCTTTTTTAATATTCAAAGTATCTCTTAAAATATTATTGTATAATTATTGGGATATTTTTTAGCTCATATTTTTTAGTTCAGAAATCTCGACCTCTTGTTAGTAATGATTTTAAAGGGCGCAAAATCCATTCTTAGCGACCATATTTGGCAGGGGTTTCATGTGAATTTACTACATTAAATAAATAATTTATACAACTAGTATGGGTCACGATCGGCTAACAGAACCGAAGCGAAAACCGGACTTTTTTTTGCCCCACTGAAACCGAGAATCTTTTGTGTGGGTAGGATCCAAATGATTTGCTTTTTTGGCATTCAATTTATTGTTTATTCCCTCTCATATGACCTTTTATCCCAAGCCATCCATCCTTCCTCCCATTGATCATTCCCTCACATTCACTTTTCGAATCCGTTCATATTATATTCCCTGTCCGACCCATCCGCAAATGTTATTATTAAAATCAGCGCAAAAATCCTGTAGAAATCAAAATTTATATTTGGCACTATGATTTTATGACAGAAGGCATGCTATGCTAAATGATTGTTGTTTGCTTCTTTTCCCTCTATTTATCCACCTTTTCTGTGCTATTTTGAAAAAAGGAATTCGCTTCAACAGATCATAGGAAAGTCCATTTCTATCGAGAGACTATTTTAATTTTATTTATTCTGATAAAGATTTATTCGATTCTAAATTATGATTGGTCAGCATCGACCAAATACACAACATCATTTGGTCCCAAAACCGATCTAACTAACCGAAAACCTTTACTCCAAAATCTAAGCTCAGATTGGTGATCAGAGCCCCGAAAACTCACTGGAATCAAGTACAATGAAAAATTCCACTTACTCTTACTTTGAACTCGAGTATGAAGGGGTCTAAAAGTTTGCTAAAAGTACGAAGTACCATCTAAATTCCCAATTTCCTTAGAAAATTGGGTCTCGACACGAAGTTATTGACCCAATTTTCCGTTTAAATTTCTGGCATGTGCCTCCGCGATTTTGTTTTTTTTAACATTCATTCCTTAGTCTTTCTTCGGCAAAAAAGATTTTTATTTATAATAAATTCATTATTTGGAAATTAATTTGTTGTTCAGATTATTTGGATAATAAAAAAATATAATTATTATGCTTAAACCAAAGAGTCATGCATAGCTACCAGCTGATTTCATGTAAATAAATTCTAAAGTATTTTTTGCATTTTTAAAATTATTATCATCGATTGGTGACCATTCTTTCTTAAATCATTTGAAATATGCATTTTAAATAATTTTAAATAATTTTTCAGAATTTCCAATCAAATGGATGATCCAATTTACATCATTTTGGCCATCATCGGCTTCCTGTTCCTCGCCTTTTTGGCCCTCAAACTTTTGCGGGCCGTGTTTTGCCTGATTTACCCGTTTTTCATCGCTCGACCAAAGGATTTGCGAAAATTGGCCGGCGCAAAATGGGCAGTGGTCACCGGGGCCAGCGACGGCATCGGCAAGCAATATGCCATTGAATTGGCCAAAAAGCAAGTGGCCATAAATTAACCAAAATTAATTAACACTTACGAAATTTTGAAAAAATAAAAATCGATATAACTCACAATCAGCTTAAACACAATCTAATTAAATAAATTCGAGTTTTTTTTTAGGTAATTAGGACAAAGAGTTCTCCAATTTTTCGGTAAAAAAATATTTTAAAAAAAAGATTTTTTAGGAGAAAGAGCATAGAATTCTGACGTCAAATTTCTCTTACTACCCCATTTAATGTGGATTTCACTTAAAGTCAGGCCAACTAATGGTTTTTGCTAAAAACGATAAAAATAGCAATAAATTTAAAAAAAATGAATGAGATTTCCTTTATATTTATCATAATTTTTAATGTTTTAAAATTGATTTTTGACGTGACACGATCTCGCGTGAAATTCACGTCAGTTATCGCGATAAGTCAAATTTGATCCTATCTTCGAATTTTTATGTCCATATTTATTTTTTATTTATCAAATTTGGATCCAAAAATTAAGCTTTTTAACTAGACTTTTTAATAAAAAAATTTTTATATAAGGAGAATAGCTAGTGTTGAATTCATCATTTTTAATTAAATTATTAGCTTTGGTTAAAAATTTATAAATTTAATTTCCTTTTCAGGGGCTTCAATATAATGCTGATTTCACGTTCTGCGGACAAATTGAAGAATGTAAAGGAAGAGATTTTGCGTAAAAATGTTCTGCAAATTGAAGTCAAATGGATAGCCTTCGATTTTACCAACGGTGATATAACAGCGTATGAAAAACGCATTTTCCCGGAATTGGAGAAATTGAGCATTGGCATTCTTGGTGAAATATTAATGGCAAAATTCCTTTCAATAAAAAAATTAAAATAAGAATATTAAAATTTTGTTATAATTAAAATATTTATTAACTGCGAGAAAAAATAAAAAATTTGGTATGGGAGATAGATTTTTTGACCAAAGAACATTTATATTTTTTTTTGTAAATACATATAGACCATACAATAAAAAAGAAATTGCTTAAATTTTATCATAAAGAAAAATTTCTCTTTTTTTCATTTTTTTGCAAAAAATATAAATAAATTGAAAAGGTTATTTGATTTTTTTTTATTATTTTTAATTGTAGAGTTCCATTTTTCTCATTTAAAAAATTTTTTTAGCATCAAATACCATATTTAAGCATAGTTTAATTATTTTTAGAATGGAAAATCAAGCCTTAAATGGTCGAAATTCTTTAAATTTATTTTATTCGAAAATAACTAATTAATTTTTTTATAATTTCGATATTCCAATTAGTGAACAATGTCGGAGTTGCTCATGATATTAGTCGTTTCCACGACATCCAAGGAGGACCTCAAAAAATTGCTGCGGATCTGGTATGAAAAAATTAATAAATATAAAAAAGAATTTCATAATTTTTCAGATTGTCAACACCGTACCACATACGGTTCTATCTGCTTTCGTCCTGAAACAGATGGTTGCTCGCAAGAATGGCATCATCATTAATATCGCTTCATTTCTTGGCCTTTACCCCATCTATCACGTTTCGTTATATTCGGCTGTTAAGGTAAAAATAATATGCAAAAATTCTAGAAAATCTAATTGATCCATCCCTAAATCTACTCAAAGATATAAGTTTCACAGTCTTAATATATTTAGGCATAAAGGAAATATAAGAAATTTTTTATTTTCATTAGAACTAAAAATAAAAACATTTTTATTTATGCATTTTTTAAATGGCGCGAGGTTGCAGACGCAAATCTCTTGGAGATTTGAGTCATTTTTTTGGTATATTTAAAAAAATTATAAAGCTCTATAATAAATTGATTAAATATTTTCAGAAATATTTGCAATGTTTTTCTGAAATCCTACGTAAGGATTATGCAGGCAGCGGCATCATTATTCAAACGGTAAGATAATTATTTTTCGATCATTAAAAAATATTTATTTTTTTACTATCAATTAAAATCCATTTATAAAATAATAATATGCTTTTAGCTTAGATAAATGAAAAATAATAATGATAAAAATATAATTTTTTAAAACTATTTGAAAGAGAGTTGAATTAATGTTGAAAACGTGGCGAGCTAAAAAATAGAAATTTTTACAGATATTGATATTCGAAAACTATTATAAAAATATCTTAATGAATATAAAAAAAGATAACTTTCCTATGGAATAAATAACATTATTCCAAAATGAAAAAATCTATCTAGAAATGCCTTTTCAACTTGTATTTACTTTTATTTTATAATACCATAAAAATAATTTACTTTACTTCAGGTTCATTCTATAACATAAAAAAATTGGGAATAAATAAAGAAAACAATTTTTTTAATTAAAGACTTTTTCTATGTTTATCAATAGTGAATTGCTTCATATTCACGATAATTCAAACCATAAATCAATTTTTAATGTTAATTTTTTATTATGAATTAAAAACTATTTGCAAGTTGAACTGATTATTTTTATCAGGTTTCTCCCGGCATAGTTGTCACCAAAATGTCCAAAGAAATGGCGGGCCCAGAGAAACCCGGATTTTTCGCGCCAAATGTTGAAAAATTTGTTGGCCAGGCTCTGCGCACCGTTGGCAATTCTGATGATACCAACGGATACTTTGGGCATCAATTGCAGGTCCATAAAATTAAAAAAATATATAAATTATATTACATAAAAACTCTTCAAATGCTAAATATGTTTAAAATTGCTTTATATTTTATAAAGATTGGTCCTTAAATTTATTTTTAAATTTTACATATATGGATTCAAAAATTCCATTAATTTGCTTTTTCAACTTTTGTAACATCGCAATTTTTATATTTTAGAAATTTTTCATTGATTTGATTCCGAATTGGTTGCGGAACATAGCTATGAAACATCAAATGACACAGTTGGAGGCAAAACAAAAATCAATGCCGCATTGAAAAATCTTTTTTTCTAACCACTTATGATGGCCTTCTGATCCATAAATATTCATAAATGATTAATTCGATTTATATATTTTTTGAAAATGTTTATTGATTCTCGTATAAAAATGTGAAAGAAATAAATGTGAATAATTTCGAAAGACCAAAAATAATAAAAGATAGAGTATAAATTTCTGCACAGAGGTTTTTTATATTTTAAGCCTAACAAGTCTTGAAAAAGTTTCCGGTCAAAATTATGCAATTGGCACTATTTTTTAAAGTCCTAGCACCGGAAATATTTGGGGAAAAAATCCAATATCGATCGACAGAACGCTAATCCCAATCCAGTGTACTCAAACTCATCAGTAGCAATGCCCCGAATAATGTTAATATAGTATCCCTTTTTCAAATGATATCTTTTTTATTAAAAATAAAAACTGAAGTTTTGTTGATATTATGATGAAAAAATGATTAAGATGTAAAAGTTTGATAGTGAAACAAATTTGAGAATTTTTAAACTTATTTTCTCCATATTTTTATATTTTATTAGTCTATAAATGATTCAAGATGATCTTTGCATCTTTTTGTAATTAAAAATTTAAATTTTTTTTGATTAAATCAAAACATCAACATATAAATTTAATTTTTCTCTACAGTCCATCAACTTCCGATGTGGACCAACTTTCCTATAAAGAGGTGAACATCAGTAAAATTGTATGAAAAAATAAATTGATGAAGGCTATATTTTTTTCAATTTACTAATTTTTGAATAATTCTGAATTTGGAAATTCAAATTTGGATTTTTTACCATTTTTTAAACATTAATATAAAGTAGGGTAGCGCGGGATCGGGATCCCGGCCGGGATCCCGAAGTTTCGGGATCGGGATTTTTGATCCCGATCCCGAAATTGCCGATCCAGGTCCCGAACGCGGGATCCCGAATCCCGAAATTCAAGATTTAAATCCCGGCCGGGATCCCGAATTTTTTTTGATTTTTTTTATTAGTTGTATCTATTGCTTTCTTTTAATTTGACCTATCGTCTTATGTTTGAATATTTTATTTTCACAACGCCAAAATCAGTACTCTCTATTGTCTTTTCTTTTCACTTTTTTCCCTTTATTTAATATTTTAGCACTTTATCAGGGGTCGCAAGTCGGATTATTTCTATTTCTAAGAAAAGTGCTATTTTGAGGGGTACTCTGCTTATAAAAAGTG
Organism: Rotylenchulus reniformis; assembly: GCA_001026735.1. Classification (NCBI taxonomy): domain Eukaryota; kingdom Metazoa; phylum Nematoda; class Chromadorea; order Rhabditida; family Hoplolaimidae; genus Rotylenchulus; species Rotylenchulus reniformis. The sequence continues at coordinate 10,992 of LDKF01001082.1, forward strand.
CTTATTTCCAAACAAATGCTGATTTTTGGCCGAGTGACTAATTTTTCAAAGAAATGTCCCTATAATTTCAAAAATGATAAAATTCCTTAAGAAAACAGCAATTTTTCAAAAATTTTCTCCGGCGGCCCCTATCGGGGCCGCCGGCTCCTCTCAATATAGTTAAAATTCTACAAAAAATGACCAATTTTCATAAAAAAATGGTCTAAAAAACGCGAAATTTTCTCCGGTATAAGTGATGCTTATTTTCGTAAAATGGCCCCAACGAAATGCTTATTTTTAGGGTCATGACTGCTTATTTTCAGAAAAAAAAACTTGCGATCCCTGACTTTATTCCTTAGAAAATGAAGGCGACCTGTAAAATTTTTTTAATCTTCAAAAAAAACAAAGTATATGTATGTAAAATAATTAGAAAATTTTATGACATTACAAGGCCTTCCTATTCGAAAATTTGATTCGAAATTTTATTCGAATTTTTCGAGAATTTGAAATTTTAAAACAATTTTTTAAAATGCATATCATTTTTGTCCTTTCATTTTTACTGCCCATCATTGCCTAAATGATCACTGCCCAAGTGATTCCCTTCAAGTTTGTCTAGTTAATGGATACGAAATTTTTAATTAATTATTTATTGATTACTTTTTGATTTTTTCTTTAAAAAATTTTACATTTTTAAGCCATTTTTGAAAATCCCGAAAAAAATCACGGGATTTCGGGATAATCCCGATCCCGAAATTTGCTATCGGGATATACCGATCCCGATCCCGAACCCAAATTTGAAAATCGGGATCCGGGATCGGAATCGGGATCGACTCCGGAAATCCCGATCCCGAAAATCGGCCGGGATCCCGATCCCGCGCTACCCTAATATAAAGTCGAACTCAGAGCATTTGAATTAAATAAAAGGTGGTTTAGATTATATAAGTAATTGAATATTGAAAAAATTTTTAAAAAAAAATTTATCTAGATTTTTTTCTCAATGGCTAATTATTTATAAAAAAGTTTTTCTCAAAAGTTGATTATTGATAACATGTTTTAGATTCTATTAAATTCTAAAAAAATTTTATACAACAATTGAGAGAATTTGTAGCTCAAACAAAAAAACATTTGCAATTGTAAAAAAAGCTTAGTTATAGTTGAACAGAAAATTATGATGTGAAAAATCTGGCCAAAAAAAGAAAAATCAAAATACCTATTTTCTCAGTTATCATTATGCAAAAATTAATTTTTGTAAATTTGGTAGAATAATTACTAAACAAAATATATAAAACATGGTTTGTTCATTTAGAATTATTTTATAAAATATGAGCATTAATATTGCTTTATTCATTGACTGTTTAAATGATTTGCAATAATATAATATTTACCAAATGTGATTGCCAAAACATTGGAAATTAAATGGATTTCTAATTATCCAAATTATGCTATTATAGGAAACCACTCATCTATTTAATAGCTGATAATTGACTCATTACTATATCTAAAATTCCATCATATAATGAAAATGTATTATACGCTCAAATCATTATTTAAATTTGTAATTTTTGTATTGCAATTTTTATCTTTACAACATATTTAAATATAGTAATTTCATTTTTTCCATTTTTATAAACAATTTTTAGTTGAATAGAATTTGATTTTAATTATTTCATAGGCTGTAAAGAAAATTAAGGTTTACGAATTAGCCATTTAATTTTAAATTTTTCATTACAGAAAATGCAAAAAATTTTACAATTTTGTTGCGGATATTTAATTTTGTTCCAGACTACCATTAATGGCATCGAAAGTGTTCAGCATCAGATCGAAAATCGCTCCATTAAGGAGGTTTTTGATGATATTTTTGGCCCTATAAATTCAGATGAAGAGCAAAATTTGAGCCTGACTCCGGATCCAGAATTAACAGACCATTTTGGAAGAACAAATGAAGGTACAAATAGAAAAAATTAATTTTAAAACCTTCGATGGTTTAACATTTTTGCAGTAAAAATTTTTCACAAAATAAATTACTCATTTCTTGCTTACTTTTTTTTTTATCTAGTACAAATTTGCATATTTTTAATTTTTAGATAAAATTTATCACTTTTAAAACTCTAATAAAATTCTCACTCTTTTTTTAATTTTTAGAAAGTAACGCAAAATTTTTTTCTTAAATTAGGACACAAAACATAAGGAAATTGTACATTTTAAATATTTATAAAAAATTTTCCTAATATGAAAGGCTTAAAAGCTGAATAATAGATGAGAGAGTGCGCTGAAATTAGAGGATGGAGGATGGTAGATATTAAGAGTGCCAGTAGAGAGTGTGTTAGATTCTCTCACCCTTCTACCCTCAGATTGCACAGCGACATTTTCTCCGCCAGAAAATTTGGATCCTTTATAAAGAAACAAAACATTGAGTGAAATAGCGAAAGGTTCGGAGTGGTTGGGTTATCCATTCGAAATTGAATAAAATTGTCCACCACAACACTTAACCTTCGCTTTTTTTCATTTTTAATTTTTTATTATAATTTTTTAACTTGGCAACAAATTCTGCCCATTTCTCCTAAAAAATTTCGATAATATCATGAATTATAAAAAACAAATTTTACAACAATAGTCATGAATTATCAGCTCGATAATTTTCCATTAGCATAATAATGATTTTTTTCATTTAAGAACATATCGAATATATGGATGAAAGTAATAAACATATCCAATGCACTGATGAATTCGATGAAAGAACCGAACAAGTGCAAAATCGCTCCGTTAAGGAGGTATTTGACGAATTGTTTGGTCCTACAAACTCATCAGATGAGGAACAAAATTTGGAAACAATTAATCCGGAATCCACCCGACAATGTGGAACACACGAAGGTTTTAGGCCAAAAATTTTCTTTTATTAAAAATGATTAAAAAAATTTATAGGATCTTAAAATATTCAATTTAACCGTTTCTGTTATAGATGCTGGATCGTTAAAAAAAGGCCAAATAAAGCGTTTAAAAAAGTGGCCAGTCCGACCGAAAACTTGTTTTATAAGACTTGCCAAACCAATAAAAGAAAAAAGAAAAGAAGCCATTTCTTCTTTTCTTTTTTNAAAAGTTTTCGGCCAGACTGGCCACATTGGCCACTTTTTTTAACGACCCATCACCATGTTATACAATTTATGTCAAATTTGATTAATGTTTACCTTGGAAAATAATCCTTAACAGAATTTTTAAAGGTTTGTGAGAATGCTTAATCAGAATCTACCATCAATATAGCATCATCTAAAAATTGAATATTTTAGTCTACTTTTTGCCATAGCATTGATTTCATCTTGTTCTAACCAAAATACTAATAGTTCATCGTCTATATTGGCTTATAAATTAAATAATAATTTTCTTTTTATTTTTTTATAGAAAGATATATTAAAATTTTAATGTATTTTTAATCGAATATATTAAAAGACTTTTTAACCTTTTAAAATTAAACTGTAGGTTGTTAATTATAAAAAAATTTTTTACTGTTATAATAAATATGAACCTATTTAGTAAATAACAAAAATATGAGTGAAAACGATGATCCATTGGGATCCGTCGGCGAAATTGATGGAGAAAGTGATCAAATACAAAATGGAAACCCTAAAAAACGCAGTAATAAATTGCGATGTTTAAAATAAAAAAATATAACAACAGAGAAAAAATTTGTTCTATTAAAAAAATAATTAACGAAATAATCTTTTATGGTTAATTATGTAAGGACAAATAAAAATATTAAATAAAAATTATCGGAAGAGTGAAATTTTTTCTAATAAGTTAAATTTTTTTATTCATATTGCCTATTTTTCTTTATTGAAAAAATCTTACATCAATTTTAGGAAAAACTGAATTTATACCCTCCTGTTTTGAAAAAATCTTACATCAATTTTAGGAAGAATCCGAATTTATACCCTAGAAGAAAAAAGAAAAATCGTTAAAAAAATTTTACAAATGAGAAAGGCATTTTTGGAGCAAAATTCACACCAAGAACAAACTAAACATGATGTCGATATAGAAATTACAAAACAACTAAACATTAAACTGGGCACTATTAGATGTTGGATGTCGCTTTTTGGCTCTACATGTTAGTCTGTAAAATATTTTTTTTAATTTAATGAAACGCTCATAAATACAATAAAAATTGGGCGCGGATTGAAAAATCCTAGAAACAAAAATAAATTTCTAATTCAATGGATTTTTTAAAAAAAGTGAAGGATTGCATAATAAAATAGATCAATAAGCAATGAAATAATAATTTTTTTTAAGTAATTCAAAATGTAAAAAATATTGGAAAATACTACAAAGCTAACCCAATATATCAATTATCATAATGGGATTTGGTCCTAATATCTGAATATTAACTTTTTTTATCTGGCTATATATTTTTATTTTTTAATTAATTAATATAAGTAATATTTTCTCCATTTTTTAAATGGATTAGTATATACATTGATCAGGTTAATAATAATAATAATTAATCTATTAAAAATGTTTTTTTTAATTATAAATGAATAAACATTTGGTGATTATTTTTTAATCATATATTTTAGATGACAACAATCCCGTCACCAATGAAAATTATAGACCCATTCTAACAGTTGAAGAACATTCAATTTTACAAAAATATGATAAAATCAAAAAGAAAAATCCAAATTTTAGTTATTACAAAATCTCTGAGATCATAAATACATCAAAGACCAATATGCTTAGATTGCTAAATATCAGACAAGAAATGTCAGGTAAAATAAAAAAAATACATATTATTTATTATAACAATATAAACAATTAAAAATCAGCAGTAATTAAGGATAAATTTAAATTTTAATATAGCAACTAATAAAGGTCATTTTATTTTCAAAAAATCGCTACGCTCGATTATTTTTCTTGAAATAAATATATCCCCATGAACCGTCATTCTTTAATTTTAAATATTTAATAGTATAGGTATATGCGAAATTTTTTTTTTGTTTTTTTTTTATTAATTTTTAGAATTTATTACTTGCCAAAATCTATTAAAATGAAAAATATATTCTCAAATCATTACTGATTTATAATTTTAAAACATCTTATGAAAAATGAAAAGAAATTTTTTGAAGGTCTCCAATATCAGATCGAGCCCAAAAACCGATCCATCAAAGATGTTTTTGACGATCTATTTGGCCTTACAAATTCAGACGAGGAGCAAGATCTGGAACTAGAACCAGAAGGCTTGCAATCAACTGATCAATCTGGAACACAAGAAGGTTTTTACTCAAAAAATAAAAGATGCAATATATATTTTTCAAAATATAATTTTTGTTGTGAATTTCATCAATAATTAAAATACATGTTAAATAGCCTAAATCATTAATTATAAATAAGAAATCTGATGTGAAAATTAAAATATTATTTTCACTCATTTATACCAAATAAATTCAGCCAAATAAAATTTATTTCCATTTATTTTTAAGATGAAATTTTTTCTTCTAGTTCCGATGATCAAACAACATCATCCACGCTTTATTCACCAGATGACATCTCTAACAATTCCGATGATTCTATAATTTCTGTTTCCGAAGAACTAACTAAAGATGTAGTTAGTTCCTCAACTATCATTCATGGGTGAGTTATTATTATTATTATTATTATTACCTATGTTTACTATATTTTCTATAAAAAGTGGCATCTGTAAATAACATAACACACTTCCCTGGTAACTTGGAAAATACGGAGTATATTCCCCTAAATGAGCTAAATTTCAAGAAAAAAATTTGTTTCACGATTATGGTATAATTCGTTCGGTGATGTTTTCATGGGGCTACATTGTAAAAGTTTTGAATTAGACAAAAGATAGGCTATTTGCATTTTAAATTACAAGCCTCAACAGTTTTTTTGAGAATTATCATTGACCTAGATTTTTCCAAAATTTTCATAGAGTTTTATTTTTTTCGGTCGAATAAATCTACCTTTTGATTAGACCAACCATTCTTTCTAAAGATGTACTTATTTTATAATTTTATATCATCTTATCAAGCTTAGCTAAAAAATTATAATGAAATATATAATTATTATTATTTAATAATGAAAATAAGGTTTGCAGCCACGAAGAGTTTGAATTTTGAGAAAAATTGAATTTTCATCAAACCCTACAAATGATTAAAATGAGGTTCATACTTATAAATTTTCAATGTCTCTTTATAGCTTATTTCAAAGAAAGATACGGTAGGTAATAATGTAATAAAGCTGTCCAAAACCTGAAATTTTCCAAAACTCAAAAAAAAACTTGAGCCCAATAGCAAAACTGGGGGGCAAACCCCAAAACTCAAAACCAAATTTTTTTTGAACAGCTCTAAGTTTTGAACAGCTCTAGTAGGCAGGCATTGTGTTGCATGTAAACATATTTAGGGGCGGAAGGGAGGGCAGAAAAAAAAATCAGCTTTAAATCTAGCTTTCATCTTGATTATATTTGGAAATCAGTTTTTTAAAGTTAAATTAAGACAATTAAGAATTTGCTTTTTAGTCCTCCTCAAATTTCGAAATGGTCGAGTGTTCTTAGAAAAAGACGAACTTCAACGAATTGGTAAGAATTACATACTGGAGAAAAATTAGACGTTTAAATTGATATTTGAAATTTCTGATATTTTATATTTTCAATGAATTTTTATTGTTTATTGTTAATGCTGTTTATGAATGAAATAAATAATTAAAAAGTATAAAATATTTAAAATTTTATTCATTTGCAATTATTTATTTATATTGCACCGATATACGATGCATTTTCCTATCAGATTAAATGTAATCTGATATTAATGAATAATTTGAAAATATAATATTAATTATTATTATATTTTATGATTTACTTTGTACACATTTCACCAAATATATTATTATTATGGCTCTTTTATTTAAATGTTTTTTTAATTAGAATTTTTAAATATATCCTTCAAAAATAATTCAAACATTTTTTCATTTTAGAATTTCTAATCTCCTTATAACCTTTATCGTATCCTTTATCGTAATTTCTATTGATTTTTGATTTTAGATTAGTTATTCAACAAGTTAATATAAATATTTTTCTGATTTTATTTTACATTTATTTTTCTTTTTTAATACATTTAATCGTTGTTGGGAGATGGTAAAGCTCTTTTTGAAACTTTTGGCGAAACGATCACCTTCTTTCTATGTATATGTCATCCTAGTAATCTAAAAAATTTCATATTTTTAAATTCGATCATAAGAGAATATATTACGGAAAAAATTCCCATGAAAAAAGCGTTATTGAATAAAATAAATATCAATAAAAAATATAACTTCATTTTTTCGATCATCGGTAAATACGATTATTAAGTAATAAATGTGATCAACCCATTTAGCTATAAAATTTATTATCTTATGAGTACAAAAATATTTTTATTTTTCAATTAATATTAGTTTTTATTAATTTGTAAAACAAATAATAAATAATTGATACATCTACACAATTATTTAGAAATTCAGATTAGATAATGTTTTTTGCTCAAATGCATCAAGGAATAAATGAATATTATCATATATGTGTATTATGGAATAAATATACATTTTTATAAATTTTGAGTTAAATAAATTATAGAGTACGACGAAAAAAAGCATAAAAATTTATTTTTATCGAAAATTCTATTTTATGTAACTCATGTTTTATTTATCAATTAATATGGAAATTTTTTTACAAAATTAAGTGTTTTTAAATTATGATTGTAGTCTGTAAAATCTATAATCTACCTCTGAAGTGAAATTGCATTATTACTTAATTGAATTGCAAATTTATTCTTTAGAAAACAAATCACATCACTACGTACATTTAAGCAATTAATAATCTATAAATTTTAATTTTTTGCAAGATGTTCTATTTTATTCATCTATTTTTTGTTTTATTATTACCGATTAATAAATTAGGTATTTCTCAAACAAATAAAAAGTATAAAAAAATCAAATTACAAAAAATTATTTATATTTTATTAATAAGAATTTTTTTTAAATATGGATGAAAAATCTTTGGTGTTAGGCAAATAATATGGTCCTAAAATAATAAATTTATATTAAATATGTATTACCCACTTATATTCACTTGGGTTCATTTTTTACTAAATGGTCTATTTCATTTTGTTCAATAATTTTATTTTTTATTAATATTCATATAATAAATATTAAAAAATTATAAATAAAGATAATGCAAAATTTTCATCAATTTATTTTTTTATTATTCATTATCACCCTTAGTGGAGGCGTCAAGTTAAGATTCGATCTCAATAAAATTCCGGTAGCAGAAGTTTTGGAGGACTTATTTGGTTCATCTGATGAAGACCAAAATTCTGAAAAATTAAGCGAAAATCCGCAAAATGATCAGGATTCTAACCAAATTTCGAATAAAGAACATTTTGATGATTTAATTCATTCTCTGAGTTCGCTTCAAGAACAAAATTCTGAAACGGAACATGAAACCATTAATATCCAGGAACAACAATCACAAATGCCAGAAGGTAATAAAAAGTCAAATAATCAATTTAAAGTAAAATTTTACAACTATTTATTAACAATTTAAATCATATCTTATTAATTGAAATTAATAGTTACTATTTTTAAATATTTTAAACAAAAATAATTAAGAAAAGAGGTAACATGATCATTTTAAAAATAATTTTTTATAATTATTTTGAATAGTTTAGGCAGACAGTGTTACAATTATTCACCGGAAAAAACAATGCGAAATTGTTGAAAAATTCCTTAAAAGTCGAACAAGGGCTTTGAAGCAAAGACAAAAATGTAAAGGAAAAACAATGAAAGAAATTTATGATAAAATTACAAAAAAATTGGGTGTCAAGTACTTCACAATCATTAGTTGGATGCGAAATCATGGTTATTCATGTAGGTTTATTATAAAATATATAAATTACACATTCTTAACTTTTTTTTAGTAAGAAATCCTCAGAAAAAAGGTTCTTTAATAGAAAAATCTAGAGCATTGAGAGAGTATGCAAAAATCAAGAAAAAACATCCAAAATGCGGATATCAGGAGATCTGCGATATGATTTATGTGCCAAGAACCACATTGTACAGATGGGTCAATTCCAAACAGGATTCGGATTTGGATTCATATTCATATCGTAAAAATCGAGAAACATATTTTAAAAATATTAAAAATAAGAGAATTCTCAAATAAAAATAATTTCTTAACCAAATATTGTAGAAAATCAATATTTATTATAAAATAATAAACGAATGATTATATAAATTTATTATTAATAAATAATAGAAATTAAAAGTTTTCCTTAGAATCATCATCAGCAGAAGATGATGAAGCATATTGTTCCGACGAATTTTCTTCATTCGATATAGAATATTGCGAAAAATTTAGTTCTACACTAAAAAAATTATTGATTTATTAATCCAAGGGTGATTTATGTTTAAGATATTTTGAATAAAATAATTTAATATATAAATTTAAAAAATAATGCTAACGGAATTTGCAAAATCTTTATTTGATATTTGTTAATGATCTTTATCATAATTATTTTAAAATTTAGTCAAATAAAGAGAATATAATTTTGAAAAAAAAGCTTTTTTAATTTTACATTATTATATTTTTCATTTTATTTTTTCAGGTCTCCTAAGGTTCTAAAATGGTCACAATTTCCAAGAAAAAAGCGGAATTAAGATGAATAAAAATAGTCGATATATTATTTTTAGAATAAATTTGATTATAATTTTTCTTTAAAAAGACAACATAATAAATTGTTTTTGTCCCACGGCATAAAAAATTTTAATTTAATATACATATAAATTTTAATTTGTATCTTCAGTTATTAGTAATTTTCAAGAGATTTATGCTAAAAATTTATAATTATTAGGGTTGCCAAATGAAGTCAAATGACTTTTTTCTGCTGGCCTAAAATGGCCTAAAAACCATCTAAAACGCATTTTTAACTTGACCCGACGTCTCTAGCTTGCGTTTTTATATGACTTTTTTTGACTTTTTTGCCCTTTTTGGGATTTTTATGACTTTTTTGGACTTTTTGTGACTTTTTCACGACTTTTTAGACTTTTTGGAGCAAATTTTTAATTTTTTAGTCTTATTTTTTTGAAATTTATAGCTCAAAATCGAAATTTTTTTGGGAAAACTATATAAATTTCAAAGAATTTTGGTGTCAAAATTTAAAAAGCGTCAATTTTTTTAAAGGAAATTACAAAAAAATTTTGCTAAATTCCTGGTTTTTTTCTTAACTTTTATTTTTTGCTTTTTAATTTGTTTTATGGATTGAAATTGCTTCTAAAAACAATAAAAATACATTTGCAGAGAAATTTTTACCTTTTTTCACTTTTTTTGCAATTTTATTCATTTTTTTCATTCACTTTTCATGACTTTTTTGATACTTTTTTGCAATTTTCGTGACTTTTTGAGGATTTTTTGTGACTTTTTAAGTCGACTTTTTTGAGATTTTTTATGACTTTTTTTGGCAACCCTAATAATTATCGATTTGTATAATTTTTATAAAATGAATTCATTTAAATAATGTAATTTTTTTATTTGGTATAAAAACAATTGTGCATAATTTTATGCTCTATTTTTTCATCATACCGTTTTCTGTGAAAATATATTGAATTTTTTTGCTCAAATCCTTTTTTTAATTAGAATATTTTAGATTTTTTTAGCAAAATAAAATAATATAAAGATTATAGATATTACAAAATTCCATAAAAATTTGAACTTTATACTTTTAGTCTAACAGATCGTTAATAAAGTTTTCGTAAGAGCTTGTGTTATTAGCTACTTTTTTTAATTCCTTCACCTCTAAAAACTTCTTGTTCAGAAACCACGAGATTCCACTATGGAAAAAATTTCCACGAAAGAAAGGTAATTTTAATTTTTTATATAAGAAATATTGATTAATTTTTAGAACAATACATCATTATGCTGTATGGAAAAAAGGAAAAACATTTTTATAATCCATTTTTTGCTTCTTATGATAATCAATTTACATATATTCAGCCTAGGAATATTAAATTATAAAATATTCGTTTTATGAACATAGAAAATTCTTTTTATTTAATCAATTAATATAATAATTAGTAATTGTGAGATAATATTAACTCCATCAAATAATTCGATAATTTTGATGGAGTAAAAATAAAATTCAATTTTTTGAGTCCAAATTCAACGTTTTTTTAACTAATCTTTCATATTAAATATTAATTATAAATTTTTGGTAAAATCTAAAATGTCATATAATTATTTAAATTAATAATCATTTTTTTAAATTGATTTATTTTTTATAAGAATTGTCA
>LDKF01001082.1:22321-44745 GCA_001026735.1 Rotylenchulus reniformis
ATCCAAAATGCGGATATCAGGAGATCTGCGATATGATTTATGTGCCAAGAACCACATTGTACAGATGGGTCAATTCCAAACAGGATTCGGATTTGGATTCATATTCATATCGTAAAAATCGAGAAACATATTTTAAAAATATTAAAAATAAGAGAATTCTCAAATAAAAATAATTTCTTAACCAAATATTGTAGAAAATCAATATTTATTATAAAATAATAAACGAATGATTATATAAATTTATTATTAATAAATAATAGAAATTAAAAGTTTTCCTTAGAATCATCATCAGCAGAAGATGATGAAGCATATTGTTCCGACGAATTTTCTTCATTCGATATAGAATATTGCGAAAAATTTAGTTCTACACTAAAAAAATTATTGATTTATTAATCCAAGGGTGATTTATGTTTAAGATATTTTGAATAAAATAATTTAATATATAAATTTAAAAAATAATGCTAACGGAATTTGCAAAATCTTTATTTGATATTTGTTAATGATCTTTATCATAATTATTTTAAAATTTAGTCAAATAAAGAGAATATAATTTTGAAAAAAAAGCTTTTTTAATTTTACATTATTATATTTTTCATTTTATTTTTTCAGGTCTCCTAAGGTTCTAAAATGGTCACAATTTCCAAGAAAAAAGCGGAATTAAGATGAATAAAAATAGTCGATATATTATTTTTAGAATAAATTTGATTATAATTTTTCTTTAAAAAGACAACATAATAAATTGTTTTTGTCCCACGGCATAAAAAATTTTAATTTAATATACATATAAATTTTAATTTGTATCTTCAGTTATTAGTAATTTTCAAGAGATTTATGCTAAAAATTTATAATTATTAGGGTTGCCAAATGAAGTCAAATGACTTTTTTCTGCTGGCCTAAAATGGCCTAAAAACCATCTAAAACGCATTTTTAACTTGACCCGACGTCTCTAGCTTGCGTTTTTATATGACTTTTTTTGACTTTTTTGCCCTTTTTGGGATTTTTATGACTTTTTTGGACTTTTTGTGACTTTTTCACGACTTTTTAGACTTTTTGGAGCAAATTTTTAATTTTTTAGTCTTATTTTTTTGAAATTTATAGCTCAAAATCGAAATTTTTTTGGGAAAACTATATAAATTTCAAAGAATTTTGGTGTCAAAATTTAAAAAGCGTCAATTTTTTTAAAGGAAATTACAAAAAAATTTTGCTAAATTCCTGGTTTTTTTCTTAACTTTTATTTTTTGCTTTTTAATTTGTTTTATGGATTGAAATTGCTTCTAAAAACAATAAAAATACATTTGCAGAGAAATTTTTACCTTTTTTCACTTTTTTTGCAATTTTATTCATTTTTTTCATTCACTTTTCATGACTTTTTTGATACTTTTTTGCAATTTTCGTGACTTTTTGAGGATTTTTTGTGACTTTTTAAGTCGACTTTTTTGAGATTTTTTATGACTTTTTTTGGCAACCCTAATAATTATCGATTTGTATAATTTTTATAAAATGAATTCATTTAAATAATGTAATTTTTTTATTTGGTATAAAAACAATTGTGCATAATTTTATGCTCTATTTTTTCATCATACCGTTTTCTGTGAAAATATATTGAATTTTTTTGCTCAAATCCTTTTTTTAATTAGAATATTTTAGATTTTTTTAGCAAAATAAAATAATATAAAGATTATAGATATTACAAAATTCCATAAAAATTTGAACTTTATACTTTTAGTCTAACAGATCGTTAATAAAGTTTTCGTAAGAGCTTGTGTTATTAGCTACTTTTTTTAATTCCTTCACCTCTAAAAACTTCTTGTTCAGAAACCACGAGATTCCACTATGGAAAAAATTTCCACGAAAGAAAGGTAATTTTAATTTTTTATATAAGAAATATTGATTAATTTTTAGAACAATACATCATTATGCTGTATGGAAAAAAGGAAAAACATTTTTATAATCCATTTTTTGCTTCTTATGATAATCAATTTACATATATTCAGCCTAGGAATATTAAATTATAAAATATTCGTTTTATGAACATAGAAAATTCTTTTTATTTAATCAATTAATATAATAATTAGTAATTGTGAGATAATATTAACTCCATCAAATAATTCGATAATTTTGATGGAGTAAAAATAAAATTCAATTTTTTGAGTCCAAATTCAACGTTTTTTTAACTAATCTTTCATATTAAATATTAATTATAAATTTTTGGTAAAATCTAAAATGTCATATAATTATTTAAATTAATAATCATTTTTTTAAATTGATTTATTTTTTATAAGAATTGTCAATTTTTTTTAAAATTCCAAATTATTCGAGTTTTGAATAATTAATCTATCGGACTAATTTCCCATATAAATTGCAAATGAATTATAATTACATTTTTTATTATATTTTTGTCTAGAAATTGTATATACATATTTTTTTAATTTCAGATCATGCAAAAATTCTGGCAATTTATAATATTATTATTCATTTTCACTCTTAACGAAGGCGTCAAGTTGGATATAGACCTCAACAAAGCTCCAGTTAAGGAAATTTTGGAGGATTTATTTGGCTCCTTGGAAGATCAAAATTCGGAAAATTTATACGAAAAATCACAAGGTATTCAGCAGGAATCGGATCAAATTTCAAACAAAGAGCTTTTCGCCGATTTGTTTGGTTCTACGAGTTCGCCTGAAGAACAAAATGTGGATTTGCAAGAAAATGGGACCAAAAATGTTCAAGGACAAGAATCGCGAGGATCAGGTTTTTATTAAGAAAATAAATCTTTAATATTTTATATCTAACTATAAATCAACAATTGTTTAAAATTAAAAATATTTATAAATATTTGTCTAATTATATTCCATTTTTCACAAAATATAGGAATTCAAATTTTTTTTACTTTTAAATTCTTTATCCAATCTATTTATAATAATAATTTTGAACTGAAATATATTTATGAGAAAATAAATTATTATTTTGTTGAAAAATATACATTTAATGTTAATTTATAGAAAATCAAAACACTAAAAACTGGGATGGAAAAAATAATTCCGACTCTGACAATGAGAATAATAATGATGAAATTGTTGATCAAGTATCAAAAAACTCTAATGAAATTGCTAAGAAACGAGGTAATATATTCAATTAAAAATAGAGAATTTTTTATAAAAATATTTAAATTTCTTAGGCAGGCAGATTTATTTTTATTCGTCGGATGAACAGTGTGAAATCATCGAAAAATTCCTTAATCGTCGGGAAAAGGCTATCAAACAAAATCACAAATATAAAGGAAAAAAGATGAGGGAAATTTATAATGAAATTGCTAATGATTTGGGAATAAACTACGGCACGCTCACTAATTGGATGAGCACACATGGATATTCAAGTATGTTTATTAATTATTTTTATTTTATTTTCAGGCATGTTATCATTTTTAAAGTGGACTAATAAATGAAAAATATGTACTGAGGCATTGTAAAAAATTTTTCAAAAAAATTTCATTTTAATTACTTATATGATTTTCATATTTAAGGACGGGTAGAAGCTTTTAGTATTTCGTACGGAAGTTAAAAATTCTAATTTTGTTCAAAAGCTCTAAAGGTAAAAAGAGATTCCTCTCGAGAGGATTCAAATCTCAGCCGGCAGATGTTAGACATTATACACAGTAATAGAACACTCAATTTTCTTTGTATTTTTAAATCTATGTATGAATTTTTTGAAAGAACAAGTGAAGAAATTACATAGAGTCTATTTTTATCCAAAAATAATAATTCATGAGATTGATGCTATTAATTAATTAAATTTTATTAGTTTACCTACTTAAATTTTTTAATTTTACATTGTTTGAGAAGAAGATCTAATTAAAACTTTTATCATAATGACAATACATTTTTTATATAAAACTCATACATCTTTTCGGCAATTCACTTATCATACTATATCAAAGGATTTTCTAACTTGTAAAAATAGTTTTATTCAAAAAATATGATATTAATATATGAAAATGAGCTATTCTTGTATTTATTTTTATGTACAATAATTCAGACAAGAAGAATTATTCATATACACCGAAACAACAGTGCAAAATCATTGAAAAATTTACGACAATGCGAAAAATGATTTTGAAACAAAATAAAAAAAGTGATGGAAAAACAATAAGAGAAATTAATAAAGAAATTTCACAAAAATTGGGCGTCAAATATGGCACTCTGTATAGTTGGATGAGAAGCCATGGTTATTCATGTATGTATATTATTATCTTATTCATATATTTGAATAAAAAATTTAAATGTGTAATAAAATTAAAAAATAAACTTATTTATTATGTAGATAGGGCGCTAAAAAGCTGCAACTTTAGCCAACTAAATATGATTTTTATCTAAACAGATCGAAAAAAGCAATTACCATATTTCCTCTTAAATATAGACCACCTCCTTTAGAAGAGAGAATTAAGAAAATATGACCGCGATCTTATTTTTAAAGAAAATAAGTATAGAATTTTTTGGACAATCTTACTCTAATATCCAAATTGATTTTTTAGGCCAAATGAAAGATATTATTTTGCTATTTTTAGTTTGGCCCCTATTTTCGGTAAAAATCGAACTTATATTAGCTTTTTTATTGGTTTTAGCATTGAAAATCCTAGCCCTACTATTATATATAAATTTTTTGCTATTTTTATAGTTAATATAAAGAAAAATCATAAAAATTTAGTACATGGTGTTTATGGAAAAAAGAATCATACATCAGAAGAAGAAAAAGCTAAATTTTTGTGTAAATATGATAAAATCAAG
Source organism: Rotylenchulus reniformis (assembly GCA_001026735.1). Taxonomy (NCBI): domain Eukaryota; kingdom Metazoa; phylum Nematoda; class Chromadorea; order Rhabditida; family Hoplolaimidae; genus Rotylenchulus; species Rotylenchulus reniformis. Next base: position 27,103 of record LDKF01001082.1, read on the forward strand.
AAGAAACATCCAGAATATACATATGAGAAGATGGCCAAAATGATTGGTTTGCCGAAAAGTACACTCCACAGTTGGGTCCGTTTCAGAAAGGATTTTGGCGGTAAAAAATCATAAAAATATTCATAAATATTGAAAAATAAATTAAAATTTTTTATACTTAACCACAGTAATTATTTTTTGGATTTTTTAACTAGCTAAAGATTAATAGAGCATTTAATTTAATAAAAATTAAACATATAAATATTTCATAAAATAACTTTTCAAGAAACTTCGTCTGAAAGTTATGATGATGATGCCTATTTAACTGACGATTTTTCTTCATCTGATGTGGAATATTGCGATAACTCCAGTGTCAAAGAGTGATTTTTGATTAGTAGCCCAAAATTATAAAAATAAAATATAAGCGGAATATTTTAAAATTATATTAATATTAGTCTTTTTTAGTTTTTTGAAAACTTGGAAAGTTTTGAAAGTTAAGAAAAATGTTCTGCTGTAATTTAAAAAATTCGAAAAGATATTGGAAAATTAAAAGATCAAGAGATAAACTATAATTTGATAATTTGTATATATTACTAATATATGTATGGCCATGCTTTAAAAACTATTTTTAACGTTATAGCACCGTTGGATTCATCTTTCAATCGAAAAATGAAAATTTAAATAAAAGCAAAAAATTTTAGAAAAAAATCGAACAATTACATAAATGAATGATAATGTTTTCAGGTAAATAATTGACATTTTTAGATCTCCTATGATACCACAATGGACACAATTTCCAAGAAAGAAACGCACTTGAGCCTGTCCGAAAGAAAAAAATTATTTTGTTTTTTATGAATCAACAAATTATTATTTCTTTTAAAAGCGATTAAATTGTTTAAATGTTTTTCTTTTCCAATATTTGATTGAGAAATCTTTTTATAAATTAATGATAGATGTTTTAAAGAACATCATTTACCTTCCAAAAATGTGATATAATATTTCAGATCTACTTTGATTCCAAAATGAACACATTTTTAAGAAAGAAACGAACTTGGGCCTGTCATCGAAAAATTTAATTTTTGTTCATTTTATGAATAAATAAGATTAATTTTATAATATTATATAATTTTAAAAGATCAATAAATTGTATTTTTCAACTTATTTTATAAATATGTTGTTAGTTTTTATAAAAAATTCGAGAAAATGTAATAACCGAAAAAATTATTTTGACATAGATATTAAAAATCTTCAAGTTTCAAACTCAAACTTAATTCCTACAATACTTTTAAAAACCTGATAAATTTGGTTTTTATATTTCCTAGTTTAACAAGAGTGCATAAATAACAAATTTTCTTCATAGTTATGGAAATTTTTAGCCAAAAGAAAACTAAAAAAAAGAAAAAAAAATTTATCCAATATAATTATATGTTATTTCGTAAATTTTGGAGGACCTTCAAATGTTTCAATGCCATTTTTATACATATTGATTTCCTAATAAGAGAATTACACAAATGAAGAATATTGGTGATATGACATTATTATGAATTTATGATCTCATGCGAATGATTGGTTTAAAATCAATAATCAATTATCTGCCTATTATTATTTTTTATTTTTAGGCTTTTGAATATTTTAGTAAAAATTTTCGCAATAACATCATTAATTTAAGTCCCTAAAATGACTGGGTCTAAACCAATATTATTATCATTTATTATCTTCTCCCTACATCGTTTTGCAAGCACAAGTATGAAACCAGAAAGTCCGGAAGAAATTGCGGTAAAATTTATTTATTAATTATTTTATTTTATTTTCTTAAGTGATGACTTATTATAATTTAATTAATTGCTATGATTATTCACAAAAATTTTAATTTTGAAGGAAAAATCAAAAAATTAGTGGTAAAAGATATAAATGTCAGATGATCTAATAAAAAAACGAAATTTTTTTTTGGGAAAATACTATAAAATATTGTAAAAAAAATCAAAAAATTTATCCTATGCAAGAAAATGCATTATTTATCCTATTCAATGAACCCAGTCATGCAATTGATAAAAAGCATATATTTTAAAAAATTTCAGCTTTTCATCGACAATGGCATTCTGACTTCGGGTGATTGGAACTCACAATACCCACTTTCATGGAATCAAATTTTGAACAAGATCACAGTCAAAGACATGGAACGGCGAATGGAAAGTCGAGAATTCGAAGAACAACTCAACAAATGGACAACTCTGAATTCTCATGGAAATTGGCTGGACACAATGTGGAAATTAGAAGGTTAAAAGTTACTTTAAAAATATTTAAAAAAAATAAAAATATTTATTTTTTCAATATGAAGAAAATCATCCATAAAAGACTAAATCTTTTTAATAAAATTTATTTAAAAAATCTCTGATAATATATTAAATGGTGAATCCATAATTTAAAAATGAAAGTGATATCCGAATAATAAAAATATTGAAGAAATAAAATGCCTTACTTTGCTCTAAATAAAAAGAATTCGTTAAACTGAAAAATAAGTAATTATTATTTAATAATGATATAATATTTTTTTTATTTTTAAGAAAATAAAAATGAAACGACTGCTTATTTTAACAAATTATTTTGGAAAGCAAAAAAGGAACACTCAGCATTTATTGCAGAAGATTTAAGCAAAGCAGTGTTGAATAAAGTAAAAAATATAAAAATATCCAAAAAAAGATAAAGAGAAAAGACAAAAATATATTGTATTACCATTCGGCAGAACCCTTAGCCAGATCAAAATTATAAAGGCAAAAAAAGCGAAATATTTTTTAGCCTTTTTAATACTCTAAATTATTGGATTTTTTGGAAGATTAAGAAATTTTTAATAATTTGGAAATTAAGAATGACAAAAAATCAACCCATTTTTGGAATATAAATCCATTTTAATCTTTTCTTTTAAAAATATTTTTACCAATTTTATAATTTTTTGTCATACTAAAAGATTAATCATTATTCAGCTGAATACTGCTGTTTTGGCCGAAATTTTGGTCACCACATCAAACACAGAAAGGGATGCCATTGGACTAAATCCCGATTTTTGTGAAAAATTGAGGCGAAAAAAGGAAGTTACACGGAATTATAAAGTGATTTTGCTAGCCCTTTGTAAAAATGGAAGAAACGAATTCTACGATGAATGGGAGGGAGAAATTCCAGAAATTGATAAGGTAAATTTTTGCTGCCAAAAATTCCAACAAAAATAATCCATAAATAAAAATTAAAATTTCTAGAAATGTGTGCAAAAAATGAAAATTTTTTTAAGCAATTTAAAAATATCAATTAAATCAGTTATATAAATTTGAAAAATACAAGCACAAGAATCTAATTTTTATTATTTCCTACACCCTGATCCGAAAAAGGCATGTTGCCATGAGTAAATATTTTAAATAATTGAAAAAAAACAAGATATTAGTATAAATTTTTATCATTGGTAGACGATTCCAATTTTCATATAATTATATTTAATAAGACCAAAAAAGATAAAGACCTTAACAAATATAATTTAATATTTTTTATTTTTTCTTTAGATTGCTTCTGAAATGAATTTGATAGTGTCAAATCCGGATAAAATCAGCAGATTAACTGAAAATTCGCCAATAATCACAGCACTTACAACATACAGTTACCCGTTTTTGCGATTTATTTTTCGCGAATACAAGAAAAATTATGGAGAGAGCATTGAATTTGTTGTTGAGAAATTGAGTAAAGAAACCTACAGATTTTCTTCACATACCAACCGGTTCTTTGTAAGGAAAATTTTTATAATAAAAAATTTATTCAAAATTTATTTATATTTTCGAAATTTATTAAATACAATTTTATAAAAACCTATTTTTAAATATAATTGAAATTTTAATAATATTTCCTATTTAAGATCTTTTGAAACAAATAATTTTTTATATTCATTATTAATATTTGATACAATGATTCATAGCAAAAAAAAAGCATTAAGATCTTGAAAGATTAAATATTTTTATATCCTTGATAGCCAATTTGTTGTCTAGTTTTATCATTCTAAAATTTATTTTTTGAATATTTTTCCATTAATATATATGAATATGAAAAAAGCTTCTAGTGAAATGTTGCAATTTTTTGCTCATAAAAATTGTTTTTATTTTAACTTATTTTGACACCAATTTTGGCTTTTTTAACGATCTAGCATAAGGTGCTGGGTCACTACTAAAAAAACCGCCATAACTACCTAAAGTCATTACTAGGGAGCGACATTTTAGGGAATTTCACTAAGCCAAAATAGGGACCTATTAGGGAGCAAAAAAGGGCCCAAATAGGGAGAAAATCAGGGTTTCCATCTGTCCTTATTTATAAGGATTGTCCTTATTTTGAGGGGTCTCAATCTTATAAAAATAAAATGTCCTTATTTGTAAGATTTGTCCTTATTTTAAACCCGTCCTTATTTTATCCCTTATTTTGTCCTTATATTTGGGATTTTGAGAAATTTATTCAAAAAATGACCAATTTTCTTAAGGAAAAAGGTCTAACTAAATTTCAAAATTTTCTCCGGCCGCCCCTATCGGGACGGCCGGGCACCCCATACAGTGAATTTTCTGGAAAATATCATTTAAAAATTTAATAATTTTTCAAAAAAGGTCTAAATATTAAAAATTTTCTCAGGCGCCNGAATGGAAAGTCGAGAATTCGAAGAACAACTCAACAAATGGACAACTCTGAATTCTCATGGAAATTGGCTGGACACAATGTGGAAATTAGAAGGTTAAAAGTTACTTTAAAAATATTTAAAAAAAATAAAAATATTTATTTTTTCAATATGAAGAAAATCATCCATAAAAGACTAAATCTTTTTAATAAAATTTATTTAAAAAATCTCTGATAATATATTAAATGGTGAATCCATAATTTAAAAATGAAAGTGATATCCGAATAATAAAAATATTGAAGAAATAAAATGCCTTACTTTGCTCTAAATAAAAAGAATTCGTTAAACTGAAAAATAAGTAATTATTATTTAATAATGATATAATATTTTTTTTATTTTTAAGAAAATAAAAATGAAACGACTGCTTATTTTAACAAATTATTTTGGAAAGCAAAAAAGGAACACTCAGCATTTATTGCAGAAGATTTAAGCAAAGCAGTGTTGAATAAAGTAAAAAATATAAAAATATCCAAAAAAAGATAAAGAGAAAAGACAAAAATATATTGTATTACCATTCGGCAGAACCCTTAGCCAGATCAAAATTATAAAGGCAAAAAAAGCGAAATATTTTTTAGCCTTTTTAATACTCTAAATTATTGGATTTTTTGGAAGATTAAGAAATTTTTAATAATTTGGAAATTAAGAATGACAAAAAATCAACCCATTTTTGGAATATAAATCCATTTTAATCTTTTCTTTTAAAAATATTTTTACCAATTTTATAATTTTTTGTCATACTAAAAGATTAATCATTATTCAGCTGAATACTGCTGTTTTGGCCGAAATTTTGGTCACCACATCAAACACAGAAAGGGATGCCATTGGACTAAATCCCGATTTTTGTGAAAAATTGAGGCGAAAAAAGGAAGTTACACGGAATTATAAAGTGATTTTGCTAGCCCTTTGTAAAAATGGAAGAAACGAATTCTACGATGAATGGGAGGGAGAAATTCCAGAAATTGATAAGGTAAATTTTTGCTGCCAAAAATTCCAACAAAAATAATCCATAAATAAAAATTAAAATTTCTAGAAATGTGTGCAAAAAATGAAAATTTTTTTAAGCAATTTAAAAATATCAATTAAATCAGTTATATAAATTTGAAAAATACAAGCACAAGAATCTAATTTTTATTATTTCCTACACCCTGATCCGAAAAAGGCATGTTGCCATGAGTAAATATTTTAAATAATTGAAAAAAAACAAGATATTAGTATAAATATTTATCATTGGTAGACGATTCCAATTTTTATATAATTATATTTAATAAGACCAACAAAGATAAAGACCTTAACAAATTTAATTTAATTAGTTTTTTATTTTTTCCTTAGATTGCTTCTGAAATGCATTTGATAGTGTCAAATGCGGATAAAATCAGCAGATTAACTGAAAATTCGCCAATAATCATAGCACTTACAACATACAGTTACCCGTTTTTGCGATTTATTTTCCGCGAATACAAGAAAAATTATGGAGAGAGCATTGAATTTGTTGTTGAGAAATTGAGTAAAGAAACCTACAGATTTTCTTCACATACCAACCGGTTCTTTGTAAGGAAAATTTTTATAATAAAAAATTTATTCAAAAATTATTTATATTATAGCAATTTATTAAATACAATTTTATAAAAAAATATTTTTCTAAATATAATTGAAATTTTAACAATATTTCCTATTTAAGATATTTTGAAACAAATAATTTTTTATATTCATTATTAATATTTAATACAATGATTCATAGCAAAAAAACCATTAAGAACTTTAAAGATTAAATATTTTTATCCTTGGTAGCCGATTGTTGGCTAGTTTTATCATTCTAAAATTTCATTTTTTGAATATTTTTTTAAATAATATACATGAAAATGAAAAAAGCTTCAAGTGAAATTTTGCAATTTTTTTGCTCATAAAAATTGTTTTTATTTTAACCAATTTTGACTCCAATTTTGGCTTTTTAACGATCTATTATTTATAATTACATAATATTCTAAACTGTGATATATTAAAAAAGAATTAATTTAGGAACTACTCTACTTAATCATCATCGATGTCCAATGTGGACGACCTCAGTTTTTTGCCCGTTTATTGTTGCAAAATTTGCGCAAACTTAGAAAATCAGATGTCAACCTACACGAAATTGGTAGTGCCATTGATGTCATCGACCGAATTTTGCTGACCCGAGCTCAAGTTGATTTGGCTGATATCAACCAGGAATTTGTCTATTTACCGGTATTAAAAGCAAACTATATAAAAATGAAATTTTGATAATAATTTATAATTAAATTAATAATGTATTATTTTTTCAATTAATTGATCAGAGCTCATTTTAAAAAATATTAATGGCTATAAATGACTTTTTTAAATTTTAATTCATCAAAAAAACGACAAAATTAAGGCCAATTTTAAGGGAGAATAGAAAATAAAAATAAAATCATTTTAAAAATAAGGCCAAAAATAAAAATAAGGCCAACAAAATAACAATTTTAAGGTATGCAAATTTTAAGAAAATAAAAAATTTACTACAAAAAAATAATGAGGAATTAAATAACATCATATAGGTATGTGTCTATGACCATAATGTCACTAATAAAACCCATTTGCGGATAAGATCCTAAAATTTACAAAAACATAGAATCTAATTTTTTTAAGAATCTAAATTTTTTAAAGGAATCTGATCAGCGCTCTATCTACAATTATCTGGACGAAGTATTTGAATTTCAATCGAAAAAAATCGGAAATCGTGATTTGAGAAAGTTACACCAAATCTTGGAAATTATTAGAGCCTGGAAACAAATTCTGCTTTGGACAATGAAGCGGGAAAGTGAACAGTTGGAACTTTCCACACTCATCCAAAATCAGAACTCGGAAACAATAGTATCAGAAATTCAGAACAAGGATACAGTGAGGGAATATGCAGGAAAATTGAAAGCAGATGGATTGTTTCAGAATCGGAACCCGCAAAGAATAGAGATTGATAGGCTGGCAGAAAACCAGAATATGGAAATGAGAAATAAAACAGAAATAGTAAAAGATAATGGAAAACAGATTCAATCAGAATCAGAATATGACGATAGGATGGAAAAACTGAGAAAAAATTGGAAAAGTTTTGAAACAGATATTGCAAGCCCAAGAAAGTCAACACCTGGGGCAGATCTGATTAATCAGAACAAAGATAATGGAGAAAATATGAAAGATGAAGAGAAAAAGCAGAACCAATCAACTGGAATAGATTCAATTGATCTGAGAGGAAAGAATAGACAAGAGAATAAACCAGAACCAATAAAAGAAAATGAAAAGTTCGAGGACAAGGAAACAGGCGAAAGAAGGCATAAAAAATTAAAAGAAGTAAAAAATAATAGTCCAAATGTGTTGATCCATTCAAAACAGAATTCAGAAAATAAAGAGAAAAGAATTTTCGAACAAGAACTTGTTAGATTGGAGAATCTCAAAACAGCTTGGAGAAAAATCGAAGAGGGTCATTCATTGGAAATATCAGAACCTACGAAAGGGAAAAATCAGCATATATTTGAAAAAGAAGGAAAAGGAAAAGAGAAAATGCGAAATGAAGAAATTGAATCGACTGAAGAAATGGGACAAGAAGGAGAGAATTTTTCTGACATTGAATATTCCGAGAAGGATTTGAATGAGCAAAATGTAGCAGATTTTCTGGGTTTGGAACAGCATGACGAAAAAGAAAAAGCACCAAAACATTCCCTTAATGCAATAGAAGCGGAAGAATCAGAACAGGCAAAAAACATGAAAGAAAGACCAGCAGCAGAACTGCAAGAGGCCAAACAAGAATCAGATTTGGTAGAACATTATTCAGAATATATAAAAGATAATGGAGCAAAAAAAGAACAAGATGATATCGAAAAATCAGAATTAGCAGAAAATAATGCATCATCCGAACAGAAGAAACAACATCAATTGTATTCAGAATATGTAAAAGATAGTGAGCCAACAGAAGAATCAGATCAACAAGAATCCGAAGATAAATTTGTTGTCAGCATTTCTGATCATCAAAAGGAATTACCGTTTTCTGTGAAAATGGCATATATGGAAAGAGAAAAATATATTTCGGAATGGTTAGACAAATATTTTTCTGCGGATAAACTGTCGGAACCAGGAATGTGCATATCTTTTACAGATTGGTTAAATAGAACAGAAGGAAAACAAAGAAAAATCGGATCAGAATACATTGAAAGGAAAGGACAGAAAGAGCAAATAGTAGGACCGATTAAAAGATTAATGGAAGATCAGAATCGGCCAAAAGAAATCGAAATCAGTACAAATGCAGAAGAAAGCAAGAACAACTTAGAAGGGCCAAATAATAGAATAGCAGAATCGACGGGAAAATCAGAAAGTTTTACAGCAGAAGTATCAAAGAAAAATGAAATAGAAAGTCTGCCAAAGACGAAACAACTTAATTATGTATCAGAAGCGGCAAAAAGAAAAATAGGAGAAGAGCATCTGAAAAATAAACGAGGAAAAGACAAGGTGCAAATCAGAATAGAACCACAGAATAAAGGCATATCAGAACCCAAAATCGTATCAGAATGGCCAAACAATAAAGTAGAAGGTTTTCTTGATAAAGGAAAACAGAAAATGGAAGAACCAGAAGTGGAAGATTTGTATCCGATTACCCAGGAAGATATTGATAATTATAATAGATATTTAACCGAAAATCGGGAAAATTAACGGGATTGTTGTAAAAATTTGGATATATTATTATTTTTAAACCAAAAAAAAGAGAAGGATCTAACACGCAAATGCAATATGAAAAAAAAATAATAAATGAATTGACAAATATTAGGAAATTTATTTTGCATTGAATAATCAAAATAATGCTTTACTAATTTTCATTAAAACATAGGTTTTATTCCATAATCATAGTCATTATTAAAATCATTTTAAGGTGTCAGTTAAGATTACGCTTACATTTTTTAATGCAATTCTATTTATTTATTGATCTTTTAGAAGGAGGTGATCAATTAAATCGTATAATAAAAATTCAAAAATAATTTTCACTTTTCAGATTGATGAAATAATTTTTTTATCAAAATGAATAATTGAAAACTCGATTTGATGTGTATTTCAGCAAATAATTTTCAGTATCGCATTGTACTCTTTTTTTCATCTCAATCCTGGCTCAACCAGTACGAATTGCATTCTGACGGTCCAACCACGGGCTTCGTTTGTCCATGATGTCCAAATTAACAGGGTCCTTAAGATTTAAATGTTTATAAAAATTCAAAATCATGATAATTGTAAATGCAAGGATGATGCTGCAACAGATTTCTTTTGTAAAATAAATTTTGGAAAAAAAATTTCAAGATGGTATAGGCCAAAAAATTTTTTAGCCTTTATCGGCCAAAATTAGACGGTTTATTTATAGAAAATTCTGACCAAACAGCTCACCTCCATAATGGTCTCCACTCGGCGTCCACCTCGGTAGCTGGGCATTCGCTGGGCAATGTTTCGCCAAAAATGGGTGTAGAAGTTGCGCTTGGTTGGCATAGGTTCTTGTACATCGTTTATGGTCCAAAATTCGTCAGAATTTGGCGCTGAAATTTTTATGGGTTAAACATGTACATAAAATCCATAATTATATTTAAAAATGAAATATATTTTTGAGGATCAATATCGGGCTTTATGACCTAATTTTTAGCATTTATTCAATCAAATTATAATTTTAAAAAATCGAAAAATTAAAATTTAATTAATTAAAAATTTAACGTTTATTTTATAAGATAAAAAGCTTTAAAATATGTAATCAAATAAATTTTTTAATATTTTTTTGCTTACCATCATCGAATTTGAAAAGTGATTTGTAGAGTGGTGCTCCAAAGAATGCATCGTTACTCGAGAAAAATATAAAAGTGGCCAGAGTCAGAAATAAAATCTTTAAAGTTGTTGTATACATTCTCTGAAATAATGAATTAATGCTAAAGATAATTTTTAAATAATATAATCACATGAAATCAATAAAATAAAGAAAATTTTTGACGGTTAAATCACTAATTAAAATTAAATTCATGGATAAATTTTTTATGTATCTTATGGAAGTGCATTAAAAAGGAATGGATGTTATTTTTAGATATTTGGCAGAAAAATGACCTGATGAATGAGTGAGTACAAATGGATTATATACATTATATAATTCCCCTTAGGAATTTCCGTTCTCATTAATTAAAAAATATTTACGCCTTGTCGATTTTGGAAGAAAATTTTGATTAAATTTACAAAAAAGGCAGATGGTTTATTTATTAAATAAGATATATTTCAAGAAAAAATTTTATGACTTCAAAAATTTCGAGGTTGTTAGGTTCTTTCTAAATGTAAAAATAAAATTATGTCAACGAACATTTTGAGATTATAAAGAATAAAAATTGTATTATGCGTGAGTATTTACAATATTGAATCTATATAATTTTTATTTTTGATATTTTGCACTAAAATTTGAAAAGCTTTAATAAACATTTGATTTGATTTCGTAAATTTACCCTTAATAATATCTCTTAAAACCTTTTAATAATTCCATTCAATTGGAGATTTATTTTAGCTCTAAGATTTTATGAAGGGGAAGTTTTCCTTTATAACTTTCCCTCTGCACCTTTTCTCTGTGTACTCTTTTGTCGTTATATTTCTCTGTCATTTCAGTGAAAGAATCGTTTCAAAGCAAAAAGCATTAATCGGCGCTCAATTTTCATTTTACTTTTTTTTTAATTCACTCAATCTCTATTAATGTGGTTACCAAATAAATTTTATAATCTAATATTTTTATTTAAATTTTTTTTTTCAATTTATTTTGCATTTTCTCGTTGTTGTATAAAGTTTTGTCTCTTGGATGATGCTCATAAACCCCACGTTTTATGTACGTTTGGATGAGCACCGACAGACGGACGGATCAGGGTCAATCACATCACAATCCCTATCTGATGGTTTCCCCCAGAAACCTAAACTTTTCTTTCCAAATTAATGTCATCAGAGCATCTTTAAACGTTTTAGTAGAAAAATTTTTTCAATATTAAAAAAAAACCTTTAATGAAAAAGTATCAATATCATTCAAATAAATTCCTAGAAAAATTTTGAAAAAAATTTGGAAAGGGAATTTTCTGAAAACACTCAATTTTTCATTATTTATTTATGAAATTTTATTTAAAAAAACATTTATTAAAAAAATTAAAAAAGTATCTGGTAGGGTAGGTCCAAAAAGATGAATTGTACAACTGAAAAAAATTTTACCAATAAATTATAATCATAGAGTATAATAAAATTTTGTGGCCATAAACATTTTTCTACTTGGCCATTCGTATTTTTTAAAAAGATTAAGCTTTTATAATAATAATTAAAACAAATTTGTTTAATATCTTCTAGGTATATGGAATAGCTAGAGAGTTTTGGATCTAATAATAAACATGTTTTTGTATCTTTTATAGATCCAAAAATGGCACTTTTTTATTGGCATGAAAATTTATTAATTATGTTTTGTTGCTACCAGCTCATTTGGTCCCTAAAAGCTGCCAATAATGCTCCACTTCAAATAATCAAATCAACTAAATCGGGTCATATGGTAAATTCCAAATTGGATGAGTAATTTAATGAGGGATTTTTTAATTTTTTGGATTTTTCATAATCATAAATAACATATGATATCATCAAAAGAAATTTATTTGCAAAATTATTTATAAAAGGTAAATTTAAAAATTTTATTAATTTTCCCGAAAATAAGGAATTTCGAAATTTGTTGTATTAAAATATTTATCGACTAGTAATGAGAATTTTAATCAAATTTTTTTTCATTAGAAAAATAGAAGTTTGACTTTTATGGATATAATATAATATTAATATATTTTATGAACTAATATGATAATGGTGGATCTAGTGGATAATATGGGCATAATCGACTAAATTGAATCATATGTTAAAGTTAAAAGGATAAGTAACAACTTATTTAATATTAATTAATACCAATTGTATACAGAACCATGATTTTATAAAAATATTTAGGACAACATTTCGTCCAAAATTAAGGTGAGTTTGGCTGGTGCCGAAGGTGAAATTCCAGAACACCAAGTGATTCAATTGCCTACCAGTCGATACCCAGAACCCCGATGCAATTATGAAGTACGAATGAATTCTCAAAATGGACCCAAAGTCAACAGGTTCGGTACTTAAAAATTTATTTTAATAATTTGAGGACCTTTTACCATTTAAACATATATTTTCATTTTTTACATTTTTTCATAAAAAAATTATTTATAATTTTTGATGCTAATTCTTAATTTAATACCAAAAGACAAAAAAAATCTTCCAATTAATAATTGCCCGAGGTGGTTTAAAACTCCGCTGATATATGCGCAGTTGGTATTCCCTCTGAAAAAACCCTATTTTGGAAAAAAACTCGCATTTGGTTTCATAGAATACAGAAATTTTTGGAAAAACTTTTTCAACATCGTGAAAATAATGAATAAGAGGTTTATAAAGCCAAAAAAGCGATAAATATTTTCTCTTAAATACAGATTCCTAAGCTCTAATTGGGGTTTCCGCCGGAATCCTAGAAATGGACCCACACATGATTTCCATGTGTTGTTGTAAAAAAGAGAGAGAATTCAGTGAAATATGAATGCCATTACATAAAATGCCTTTTCTGTTGTGGAAAAAGTGGGATAGAATTACGCCATTTTTGGCTCCAAAAATGCTTTGGTCCTTGACCACAATAACGAAATGTGAAATTGATGCCAATGGAGAGAAAGAGAGCAGAGAATAATAATTTTTTAATATTTTTCCTTTAATTTTTTTAAGCAAATAAATATAAGCCATAGAGACACGATGAAATTATTATTTTTTAACTATTTAGTTTCCTAATAATATGTACAATGATGAATTTAATTAGTTGTTACTTAAACATAATTAAGATAAAAGTGGATAGAAAATAGCTCGGAAAATGATCCTTGAGAATATAAAGCATTATTTTTCTGTTAAGAAATATCATTTATTTTTAAAGACATTTTTATTACTTTGAAAAATTTTGAAAAGTTATTTTATTTTAGTGATTTTCACTGATTTTTTTAGAAGAATTGTCATCGGCGAAAAGCTCTACCACAAATGGGAATGTTCGTATGATGAAAAATTTACAAAATCCAACCATCCGCTTAATGACAATGTTTATTGCATGATGGTGCACAATTGCACGGTAATTAAAATGATTCAAACTGGATATTAAAATTGATATTTCTATAATTAATTTATATATTTTATAAGTATTTTTAATAAATTTATTAATTTTTTGATTTATATAGCGTATAAAAAATTATTATCATTTCTTTTAAGATGCAAAAAATTCAACTATCTATTCAACTAAAATGGTTAAAATTGTTCCAAAAAGTGGAACATAAATAAAAGGATCAAAAAATCTCATAAAAGTTAAATTTTTAGATGTCAAAACAATTAAAAATGCGTTTTAGGTAGATTTTCTTTTTTCACAAAAAGTTATATAACGAGTTCCGAATTTTCAGTAATGATAATGAATAATTAAAAATAATAAAAATTTAAGATTTCGACTACAGAACAACCCGTCGATCGAAGACGTCGACGTCGTAGACAGATTGGTGGCGATTCGGTTGTTGTCATTGTTGACGAATTTGGGTGCGCATATTTCCCGAACATAACGCCAGAAATTGAGTACCACGGAGATTTGAGCGCTGTTTTGGGTGTAAATGCCTTCGCTTTGGCTTATGAACAGGCAAATTTATTTTTTATTATTATTTTAAATCATTAATCAATAAGAATTTGGACATTATAATAAATTAATTATTTGGGTTAATAAAGAAAAAATATATTTTTTATATGAGGAAATATGTAAGTAAATTCTTATAAAATAATGCTAAAAGGGAGAAATTTTTCAATCTAAAGCTTTGAAAACTTTTTCGTATATTTTTGGATTTGATAATTTTTTACTCCAGAAAGTTTCATTTAACTTACATTTTGTATAGGGCATGTTAATAATTGTTTTACAAAAAAAAGAAAACTATTTTATTTTTTAACCGTTAATTTTTGCTCAAAATATTAAATAAATTGAAAATTATTTTTTCTATTTTTAGTAATTAAAATTTTGTTTCATAAATTTAATCTGTTAATTACTGATTTTGATTTTATAAATTATTAACTAACTCCAATGATATTCATCATTCTTTCAATTTAGCCTGTCGTATATTTCAAATGCAATATTCGACTTTTGGTCAAAATGAATGGACGATGCCGGCGCCCGCATTGCGACCCTCAACGATGGCATTAAAATGAATATTTTTTTATTAATTTCTAAAATTTATTTTTTAGAAAAAAATTTGTAAAAATTATTAGATAAAAATATTTTTGGATTCTATTATATAACATTAGAATGTATCATATTTTCCCAAAAAATTCATGGATAATATAACTTAAATTTTATTAAATAAAACTCATCAGCCCAAATATTTATATAACCGCATTGTTAAAACAAATATTGAAAGATTTTTAATTTTTCCATTTATTTCAAAATTGAAATTTAACTTTGCACTAATTCGAATTGTTTTAATGATAAAAATGATAAATTGTGGACAAAGGAATTCCAGCAGCCTAATGGTTCATTGAAAATTGCCTTACTTCGTCCTTTTTTATTCCAGAGATGATATAGAACGGCCCCCATTTTATAGAGAAGTCATGCCGAATAATCAAAATTAAAAAGAAAAAATGTGCAAATGCTACAAAAAAATAATTTATAGGTTAGTATAAGCTTTTTAATTATTTGTTGGAGTTTTAAAAATCAATTACAGAATGAGGGTATGCTGTTTAAAAAATGAAGTTTCGACTCCAGCCATTTTTACAAATTATATGGATCTCAAAAATTTTGCCTTTTTTATTAATAATTTACTTTTTATTTCGTTTTTTATATTCTTATAAAAATTTTATTATTTCGGTTTAATTTTAATGGTTTACAAATTGATTTTTTGGCTTTCCCGATCATAATCTTCACCATTTTCAGCTTTGTTGTTGTTTTGATTAAAGGCAATCATTCAATCAATCATTTAATTTCTTCCGATCGCTTATTTTCAGTAAATTGTTTTTCTTTTTCTCATCTATCTCTTTTCATCTATTATTTTCGTCTCTGCATTGTGAACTTGGATTTGATGATATAAAATTTCAATGTTTAAGCCAGGTAGTTAAGAATTTCAATCATAAAATTTTTTAAATAAAAGAGATTCCTTTTAAATAATGTTCCCTAACCCCCAAGAATCTTTGTAATTTTTTAGTTTAAAATTTTTAAATATAAATAGGGTGAATATCGATGTTTAACTATTTGGAGAATTTTTGTTTTGTTTCATACTAGTTGGGTAGGTGCTATGTCATTAATTAAAAGCCGACATAATGGGCATTAGTTAAAAAATCGCCATAACTACCCAAAGTCATTAGTTAAAAAATCGCCATAACTACACAAAGTCATTAGTTAAAAACCGCCATAACTATCTAAAGTCATCACTTAGAATTAAAAAATGCCAAAATATTTATTTGTATAAAAATAGAAATTACCATTTTGTTGATTGCACACTTCGTCGTTTATTTAATTTTTGCTAACTTATCGTTTAATTAAATAATAAAAATTCATTATGGATTTATAATAAGGTTAATTTTTTTATAACGTTAATCGGATGACATGCAATTATTAGTAAAAGGAAAATTATATTAAATTATTTATTCATATTTTGGCGGTTTTTAACTAATGACTTTGGGTAGTTATGGCGGTTTTTTAACTAATGCCTATTATGTCGGCTTTTAATTAATGACCCAGCACCGTTGGGTATTACCGAAAACACCATTTTTTGTTCATTTTTCTTGTTTTTATTTTTTTCAAAAAAATTTTTTAATAAATATTAATGCTATTCCCATCACAAATTGCCATTATACTCTTGGCAATCATTGCATTATTGACACACACAACTGTGGCATTGCCTCCAAAAATCCAGAATTATGGTGATGGGAGCGAAAAACGGGTGAAAGAGGCCCATCAAGAGTCGTCCATCCACAAAGGAATTCATCAGGTAATAATAAATAATGAATTTACAAATAAAATAATTGTCTTTTAAATTTTCATCAGAATTTTTATAATTTTTTATATAATTATTACCTGAAATAAAATAAATGGTGTAAATTAAAATTTTTTTTGCATCAAATCTAAGCCAAACTATAAAAAGCAAAAATTAGCATAATTATATGTTTAAATTTTAGATTTTACTTTTTCGAATTTCATTGAAAATTTTTTAAAAATTCAAAAAAGTACAAAAATTTCAAAAATACTATTAAATTTATTATATAATGTTAATTTTTATTATTACCATTTGATAGAATGACAAAATTTTTGAATTCCTATTGTTCGCAATCAGACAAAAATGCGGCGGATGACGAGAGATAACATTGCATTGTCCGAACTTGAGGTTTTTTAATAATTTATTTTTTAATAAAATAATTTTATTCAAGATTCTACATTAAAGACCCTTGGACAAGTGAAAATTTATAACTGATCTATGATTTTAAATGGTCGATTTTGGTGGCCTTAAAATACATTATTTTACGAAAAATAAACAAATTTGGAAATAAAAACAAGCCAAAATTATCAAAATCCAAAATTCAACATTCCAAAATTGTTTATTCAAAATTCAGAATCCAAAATTGAACAACTACTTGTATAGGTAGTTAAATTCGACTCTAATAATCTTAATGCTCCGAATATGAATTTTTCTCATTTCAATGTGATCAATACCAATTATTTAATTATTTTGTTATTATTATTTTTGATATTTATCATATTAATATTGGTGCTGAGTCGCTAAAAAATGGCCAATATGACTCGTCTGGCCGAAAACTTTTTGAAGCTTGCTAGGCCAAATGTAAAAAAGACAAAAAATTATGCAACACTTGTTGGTGTTGATTGTCTATCA
>LDKF01001083.1:2575-24609 GCA_001026735.1 Rotylenchulus reniformis
CAAATTGCATCTCGTTAGCGTATTATGCTTACTTTGTATATTCGCACTACTTATATGGACTAGAGCATCCGGAAATGTACATAAATACAATATATTGTAGCCGATATCGCATTTTCAGCCGAATGCGAATTCGGCTACCCTTTGCCAAACATAGGCGTGCTGGGTCAGTACCTCACAAGTGCCAAAAAGGGCGTTACCTCACTGGTGCCAAAATGATAGAGAGAGGGATGGAAGATGGAAGAGTCGCTGATTATGATTAATGCTACTAAATGACTAACATGGACAAAACGACGAAATATCACAAAAACAAACTAAAATAAACAAGAAATTATTACTATTCCTAAAAATTAATAAAAATCATAGAAATAAATTTTAGGAAAATTCTAAAAAATCAGATTAATTTTGAAAAAAACAGGCAAATTTATATGAATTTCCTGAGATTACATATTTTTCGAAAACTTCACTAATTTAAATTATATTAGATTCATAAAGAATTTGCTTTTAGAAAAAAAATTATACAAATTCTGATTTCAGGCAAAATCAAAGGAAAGATATGATAATAATTTCAACCAATTGACCCCCATGTTTGTCAATGTTCGGTTCACCGATATCGGATATTGGCTACAACACATACAATATAAAATTCTAACAAATATATTACAATTTTCAAGCTCGGTGTACTGTAATCTTGGTGACCTGGGCGCTAACAGCGGCACAAAGGTTACCATGTTTCTTGTTTATCTCATTGAGAGTGTCGCTACTCTGATCATCTACAGTGTCATCTTGATCATACTTAGAGGTTTGCTAAATTTTTTCCAACTATTTTTAATAATTTCAATATTTAAAACAATGTTAAAAAATTAACCTATTAGCATATTTTTAGCAATTAATATCGAGGAATATCCAGAGATTATAAGAAAGTTCAACCAGGATTGTAAAATAAAAATAAAATTTATTTATTCAATTTGATTGTTTGGTTGTGATGTGACCTCACGTCTAAGTCGCGTTAGATGCTATTCTATGGCCGTTTTAATCCTAACTTATCAGAAAATACTTTGAACCATTTTTAGCAATAATTTTTATTATTTTTTCTAATTTTTAATGGAGCAAACTTAACTATTACCCCTTTAGTAACTAAGCGCAATGCCGGCAACGCCAAGTGCCAGCGAGAACAGACCCGGCGCATTTCCAAGTCCATCATGGTCATCATTTGTGGCATTTTTTGCTATTATTTCATTGGCGAAATGGGTGTTATGTTTGTGGCGCGCCAGAGCAGTTCGGATCCCCAGGTTAGTGATCCAAAATATTCCTGAAACTCGAGACTGAGACCTAAAAACCGAGAAAATTCTCGACTCTAAAATCGAGACTCTCGAGCATCTCTACCCCAGCAGGTAGATATCTGCTCAGACGTGCATTTATCCAATTTATGGTATTCTCCGGCGTCATCAACGCACCGGTGCTCTATATCTGCAGGTATCGGTAGTGGACGTTTCATTGTGGCCATATCGATGTGGAGACTAAAAAATTGCCTATAACTCACTGTCAGCTTAAGCGTATCCTAGAGAAATGAGTTTGGTATCAAAAGATAGGCCTGAATGTCTGCTATAAAATTGCAAGAAAGAGTATCCGGATTGGCCAAGTAGTAAAAAAAAAGTTGTGGCCAAATCAACCAAAAAATCGTGGTGTAGGCCAAAGATGTGGCCATAACTTTTTTTTCTACTTGACCAATCTGGATGAGATTTTTGAAAATTTGTAGCAGATATTTAGGCCTATCTTATGACACCAAGAACTATTTTATAGGTTGCGCCTAAGCTTAGATATAAACAATTTTCTAGCCTCCACACCGAAACGTCGTCCTGTTTCGGCAAGTAGATGGATTGTTTTAGGATGCTATAAACTATGATAGTCCATTTAAACCGCCATTGGAGAACGTAGAAAACAAGAGATAATCTGGCCAAAAAATTTAAGCTTGCTAGGCCAAAACTAAATAAAGCAAATTTGTACAGAATTTTATGCTCTATATTCTGATATTTTTATATTTTTCAAAATTCTCGAAAATTTTCAAAACATCAAAAATATAGGGTTCCGCACATGAACTAATCTCGATTCGTAGTTCTCTTAAACACATCAAAAATATCATTCTTACGAAATGGGATCAAAGCATTACAAAAAATTAATTTTTATTCTATCAACAATAAAAAAAATGAAAAAAATTAAATCAAATAATGATTGTTATTTATAAAGATTGTAAAGAAATTTTTTTATTTTGAACAAAAAAATTCTCTAATAACATAACCAAACATCGAGATATCAAAAGGGTTTTGGTCGTTTTTCTTTAGTTTTTCATTTTTTATTTAGGCTACCGATTCTGTGAGGTGGGAATATTTTTAAAATCCTTTTTTCATATAACTTTGTCGTTATTTTTAATTTTTAAATTTTTTTTTCAGTAAGGATTATCGGGAAATGATAAAGAAAGAGTTTCGCATTGTCCGGTGGTTCAGCGAAAAATTTTCACCAATCATACCAACCAATAATAATGCTGTTGTCCCTTTTTCATAATCTATAAAATCAATTTTTTAATAATTTAATGCATATTTTGTCCATATACATATTGCTATATATAATGCCTAGTTTGATTTTATTTCATACTTTTTCTTATATTATCACAATTTATAAAGCTAATTTTAAAATAAACTTTTTTATTTGGAATTAACCATACAGCCGGTTTAGAGACAGTTGGATGCAGTGTTCGGATTGGTAGGGGGATTGGGTGGGCCAAAAGGTGTGAGTATTTATACTAGGGTGCCTCGGGACCGGGACCGGGCCGGGATTCCCGGTCACCCCGGGACTAGAGTCCCGGTCCCGGTCCCGGTTTTCAGAGCCGGGACTGACCGGGACTGGAAATGCACCCCTAAGAATGGCATTTTTGGCAAAATTTTGAAAAATTTTAGGAGGAAGGAAGGGAAAATTCTGTTTTATGTTGAAAATTCCTTAAGAAATTTAATTATTTCGCTTAAAAAAGCAAAAGCTTCCCACCCACTTCATATAGTTATTCATTTACATTTCACCATTCAATTTTTCTTCCACTTGTCTCTATCAAACTCTATACTCTATATTAATATTAACCACTAACATTTTTCCTTTGCCCATCCATCAATTCCCTCCCTAGGATGTCAGGGGATTGAGAATTAAAAAAATTTAGATTTCATTGGCTGAACGTGGGAATAAGTGAAAAAGAACAATGGGGTTAAGCATTGGGTATCTAGGCTTGGGCTTTTTCGGATTTTTAATTTTATTTTTTAAATACTTACTCAAAAATTTATTGAAATTTCAAAATTTTCGCAGAAACTTGTAAAATCTTGCCCAAAAATTCAGCATAATTTTCTGCATATTTTTCCATTTAAGGATTTTTTGAAAAAAAATTCAATGATTTTAATTTTTTTTAAATTTTGGTACTAAAAGCTGGTCCCGGTCAGTCCCGGTCCCGGTCCCGGTTGAAAAACCTGGTCCCGGTCCCGATCCCGGTTTTGCCAGTCCCGGTCAGTCCCGGTCCCGGTTTTTGCCAAAAATCCCGGTCCCGTGGCACCCTAATTTATACCCGCACCGGCACGCTTTTGGCGCCATAAACCTACTACTAATTTCTTATTTTTTCGTGACTTTTTAGGTTTTTTTACCATTTTTCACAACTTTTTAAGAATTTTTTATGATTTTTGTGGTCGTTTTTTTTTTGCATTTTTCCTAACCCCAATCATGCCCCATTCCATCACCAAGTTTAAGGCGAAAAAAGATTAGCTTAATTTTAAGAATTGCTTTTAATTAATAATTGCCCTGTTTTATGCATATTATATGCTCAACAATTCACACATTCTCTGTCATTCCCAAAGTGCTAAATCTGAGGGGATATGAAAAATAATAAATGATATTTGTTGGATACAAAAATTACACTTTGTAGTGCATTTAATATTTCATTTCCCATAAACATTTGGCCATTTATGCAATGCAAAACATATAAAGGAATATTGTGAATTGTGATTCATTCAAATCAGGAGGAAATCAATCCATCAAATGTATAGATTTAAACTAAAAGGACAATTTTGGGAATCAGAGATTGAATTTTGGAGAGAATGTGAAATTTCTTTTAGCATTTAATATTGCCCCAATGAATCCATCCATAAATAGTTGCCGGTGGTTTGGGTCGAGTCCCGCTCGACAAGGTCCCTGTATGACACCCACGGGTGCATGTTCTGACTTAGTGTTTGCTGGGAACCGGCCGCACAGCACAACTCACTCCATCTTTCGTCACTGGGCTGCTGGACAGCCAATTCAATCCGGAAGCGTATGAAGCGGAACAGCCGCTGGTCCAATGGCCCACTGGGCTTAGCGGCTGATGTTGCTGAATGGGAAATGGCGAATTTTAATTTACGGGGTGTAAACTCAAAAGCCAACTCATCATTATCCGGCGAGACGACTTTTGAGGACCCGATATTTGCGGACTATTCTTTTTTTTTTGAAGACCAGAACTCAGTTCAAATAGGAAATGGATTTTGTCTCATAAAATAGAGCAAAAAATTAGCTACAAAAACAAGTCTAAACATCGAATTGACTTGCTATGAAAAAAGATGTGGCCAAAATATGGTGAATTTAGCAAAAAACGCTATTTTGTCAATAACTTTTAACGCATTGGTCCAATTCGATCAGGCTTGGGCTCTTTTGAAGCTAATTTTATGCTCTATTTTATGATACTATATTCATTTCGGCACTAGTTTAAAGACACCCCTTTTTGGGCTCTAACTTTTTTGAGTCCCGGGACTCAACTAATTGCATTGTGGGACCTACTTGAAGCCTAATCCTGAGCTTTAAGTAGGTCCTGCAATGCAATTTACTAAAGAAAATTGAGTCCTAAGCCTAAGCTTTAAGTAGGTCCCGCAATGCAATTTACTAGAGAAAATTGAGTCCCGGGACTCAAAAAAGTTAGAGTCCCAAAAAGGGGTGTCTTTAAACTAGTGCCTTCATTTCTCTAGGTTCTATTTAAGCAGAGTTATAATGCAGTCTGCATATGTTGCTCCACGCATCATCCAATCCAATCAATTTCCATTTAAAAAATTTTTACATTCAACTTATGAATTAATCCTTATGTGGAATGATAGAGCCAAAATATGTGTGTTTTTTCAATTGGATACAAATCCGCTCTGGCCAATCTAAAACTTTCGGATTCACCAGTAGAATACCAACGTGATCTAGAGCGGCAAAGATCAAAGGGATTTCACACCTTTTCCTTTGATCATTTGCCGCTCTAGGTGTTAATTAATGCTCGGCACGCGATGCCGTAGAATTAATTAGGGGGGAGGGGACTGCGCGAGAACGAGGGATGCGCGAGATTGAGGGGAAGGGGACGGGGAGGAGCGGATGGAGCGACAGCCTATGGGCCGGGAGTGGAATAATTAATTACCCCCCCCTCACCCATTGTTTAATACCGTATCCTCCCCCCTCCTCTTCCCCTCCCCCTTTCCCCTTCCATGCGCATAGTCAAAATTTATTAGTTTTACTGACCGAGATGATGGTTAACAGAGATGAAAATACACTTATTTATGCAATGATGGCTGCCCCCGAATGCATTACTTATGCATCGGAAAGGAAGGATGCGTAAAAGAGGAAGCGAGGAGGGGACAGATGAAGGGAAGAGATGCGAAGAAGATGAAGAAAAGGGAAGGAGAAAGACAAAATAGACATTGGAAAAAAGATGAACATCTGGATTTGGGGAGAGAAATTTGGAAACAACTCGTTCCGCATAGATGGAAAAATAATATAAAACATTTTTATTATTTTAGTGCCAACCACAGTGGATTACCCTTGAAGAGATGATTCGGGATGTTAACTTTCGCGGATAATGCATAATATTACTGATTTCTTTATTATTTTTTCATATTTTATGGATTATCTTATGCATAAAATTTTTTACTATAGCTCCTTTTATTATTTATTGAATAAAATAAAATACATAATTAAAATATAATAATTTAATGTTTTCTCTTTCTATATTTCCATTTGAGAGAACTTACGGCTTCAAAAAATTTTTATTGTCGCATTTTGCCTCGAATTTTTTTGTTTCCGCATCGGTTTTCATGCAGACCCAAAAATGCGTAGAAAGTGGGCGGAGTTTTAAATTTTAAAGACACGATTAACCAAAATTTTCACCCACTCCGTTTTCAAAATCATTTCCAAAATTTCCAAAATTTTTCAAGCATCCATTTTTCTCTATATTCCAATATAAAAATGGCCATCAACATGAATGACAAAGAGGGCCTCTTCAAGCAAATTTTATCGGAAGCGGAGATAAATGTTACGTCAGGCGGGATTTTGCTTACTAGTGGACAACGCCTGGCAACGCCGAAATTTGTACCTTTTGAGGACACGGGAAAATGTCGTAAATGCAAGGCGACCGAATGTGACGTGGACTGAATAATTTGCAAGGAAGGCATCGCGCTATGGTGCCCACGCTTCAAAAACTCAAAGGAGTTTGTCCCGTTCGACGTTGTTTATGACCTACCAGACCATTGCTTCTTCCGAGTATGTAAAATAACGATTTGATTTTTCTAAAATATTATTTTTAGATCAAAAACAAGGCCCGTGTTTTCAATCTCCCTCACGGGGACCAGCCTCTGTGCCGCACAGCATCAACTCAAACTTTGTCCAGCGCATCAGACAAAGAAACTAAAGAACTGGAGAAAATTGTTCAATTAGCCAAGGAAGCAACAACGACCGAGGAAGTGAATGAAAAGAGAAAATTGATGCTGGAATTGTTGGAAGCAAATCTGATGGCCGATGCTTTGCAGGAAGGCGAGTTTCGCAACAAGGCCAAAACCGTGGTAAAATTGCTCATATCGATGCTGTTTGCTGATTCTATGCAGATCAAAAGTAAGCTAACTAAAAAACCAATAACTCTAATATATGAAATTTTTACAGCAACCATCACCGCTGTTTATGATGGGAAAAAGCTGGAGGATGCCATGGACATTGTCAGCGATGCGACAGAGAAGGTGGAAGGGACCAAGGTGATGGGGAAGGATGCTCAAGCCGAACCACCAATGCATGCATTGCACACAATTCAAGAAGAGGACGAGGCATTGCAAGAATTTTACCAGAACATTTCCGCGGCCACTACCTTTTTGGATCATAGCCAACAAGAAAACATTCCTCTCCCTGCATCCCCGCCAAAAATTTGAGCATAATTGATGCAACATTTTCTCTTATCCTCTTTCCATGCATATTTAATTTGACTTTCATACATCTTTATTTTTATTTCTTATAGCAATAATAAGAATAAACGATGATTAATGCACAATCATTCTCCGAAAAAGACCTTTGCTTTAAACTTCCATGCGGCATCATCATAGCCGGTCCCTCATCTTCGGGTAAGACCCAGCTTTTACTCCGTCTAATTGCCGAGTCGGACTCTCTAATTCATCCCAAACCAGTGTCCATCCTATATTGTTTCGGCGAAATGAATGCGACAGTGCCGGTACCTCAAAGAGCTGGTGTTGATGTGTATGCAGGGTCCCACCAGAAGAGCTGATAATGCGCCATCCTAAGCCTATGCTGCTCATTCTCGACGACCTTATGCTCTCCATTGATGAACGTTACCTATCCGAGTTGTTCACCAAAAAATCTCACCATGGAAACTTTGCGGTTATTTTCGTTACCCAGAGCTTATTTGATCGAAAAATAAAGGTCGCTCGTCAGTCAGCTCAATATTTAATTTTAATGCGAGCACCGAACTCGCTGCTCTCAGTCCGTAACATTGGTCTCCAGCTTTTCCCGTATCAGCTCGATTTCTTCTTGGATGCGTATAGAAAAGCCACCGCACAACCATATGGTTATCTTCTCATAGACATGCATGCATCTTCATCTCCTCTCCTCCGACTAAGAACAAACATATTTAAGCAGGATCGCGAGGATGCCGGAGGCTTAACCTTATTCATTCCTAAATATGGCAGCATATAAACAACGCCACGTTAAAATTAGCCAAACCGTATGCGATAGCAGACCATTTTTATGCGCGCTTGCTCATACTAAATCCATCCGAAAGCGCAAGCGACTACTTCGCAAAGCTACCAACAATCAATTGTTGGCAATAGCAGAGATTTGTTTGAACATTGTGCAATCACGCTTTCCATTGACAACTCGACAGAAGAAGCGACTTCTCCCGTATGTCAATTTTGTTCGACGGATGAGTAGGGTACGCAGTGAACGCGGAGCACGTCAATTGTTACATAAAAAAACGGGAGAAGGGCTACCCGGTTTATTTGCAGCCTTAATCACACCCATACTTGTGGAGTTGGCGCAAAAAGTTATTTAATAAGGTGCACGAATCATTTTTTCATTCATCAAAAATGGCCAATAAATTCATTCTCGTTCCGGATGACATTTATCGAGGACTCACTACATCCGATACCGGTGACATTAGTTTGGACTATGCAAGACGGGCCCTCGAGCATGCAAAACACGACCGCACGCCAAATTTGTCCGCAAAGAAGACTCGATATGATCAAGAATTGAGACGCTATCTGCATATACTCAAGGAGCGAGAGAGCAGACCCGTTAAAGTGGAAGTAACCAAAGGTGGAGCAAAGATGCTTGTCCGGACAGGAAATGAAGAAGAGGATCTACCCATGGAAATTCCACCCCAGCATCCACCCCCACCTCCACCGGTAGCCATACCTCGACCTGGCCCCCCAAGACAACATCGCGGACTACCACCACCGCCAAGAAGACCTGTTAAAAGACGAGGCGCTGCAAGTATTTCATCATCCTTGCATGGACCATGAAAACGTGAGCGTGAAGGTAATCTATTAACGGACGATGAAAGCAGTGGCAATGCGACACTTCATTCAGCACGCACGCATCCATCAAGAAGCATAAGCAGTGCATCTCTAGGATCAGCTATAAGCGAACCACGAATTAGCAGGACTATCAGCCTTCCATCGACCGCAAGTGACATGGAACTGCGGGATGCCTACCTTACTGATGATGAGGAAGAGTTCTTGTCACAGGATGCGGAGCCTATAGAGGAACCCGCAACTTCCGACCATGTGCCAGCTGCCGCTCCAAGCACATCAGCTGGACCTTCAAATGCTGCTTCATATGCACTTAATAAATTAACTACCGAACAATTAATTGACAAAATATTTGATGAGATGAATCGCTTTCCCGATCGCTTCAGCATCGTAGATGAAACAATTATCGATCCGCATGGAAAACCGGTTAGGCGAAGCAATGTACGAAACTCGTTAGAATATATAATCGAAAAGCGAGCTGGGATTATCCCTATGCAGACCAAAGCGCCACCGGGCACACAAATTATAGAAGCTAAACTTAAAGCAGACCCAACCATTTACTCATGGACTTCTCGAATGAAGCGGAGAAAACAGGTGACCAAGAAGACGGGTCGCTTCCAACCGGAAAAATGGAAATGGCACTGAACGCAGCATTAGATCGCCTCTACAATGATCCAGCATCGCCTGCTGCCTTCGCCGGAGTTGATGCATTATGGAGGACCGCGCGAAAGGAACTGGGGCCGCATATTCGCAAAAAGGATGTGCAACACTATTTGGAGGGACACCGCACCTACACTTTGATGCGCCCGCGACGCGTACGGTTCGCTCGCGCTAAGACTGTGGCAGCTGGCTTTATGACCGATGTGCAAGCGGATCTCGCCGACTTTCAAGCGCTTTCTCGGCATAACAAAGGTAATCGATATTTGCTGGTGGCAGTGGATGTGCTCTCAAAGCGATTGTTTGTTGAACCGCTGAAAACAAAGAAAGCAGATGACATGGTTGTGGCTTTCAAAAATTTGTTCTCTCAAATGCCCATGCTACCGCATCGTCTTTTCACCGACAAGGGCACTGAATTTCGAAATAGACAACTTAAGGAATTGTTTGAGAAGGCATCGATTGCAGAGCGTGCCATTCGAACATTAAAGCAGCGACTTTATCGTTATTTTTCCCAAAACCAAACATTGAATTGGCTAGATGTGGTGCAGCAAATTGTAGATGGTATCAATCGATCCCGGAGTAGAGTGCATGGCATGCGACCCATCGATGTAAATTTTGACAATGCACAGCATGTTTGGAAGCGAATTTATGGATCCAATTTTTGGCATAAGAGGAAGGGGAAAGCCAAATTTAAAGTGGATGAACATGTGCGCA
The DNA here is from genome assembly GCA_001026735.1 of Rotylenchulus reniformis. Taxonomy (NCBI): domain Eukaryota; kingdom Metazoa; phylum Nematoda; class Chromadorea; order Rhabditida; family Hoplolaimidae; genus Rotylenchulus; species Rotylenchulus reniformis. Next base: position 12,781 of record LDKF01001083.1, read on the forward strand.
TGAGCCGTGATAAGGGATCCTTTGTGAAGGGAAATCTACCCAATTATGGTGATGAAATTTTGGAAATTGATGCGGTAAAGGACCGAGTTCGACCAATCCGATACAAACTGAGGGATGAGAAGGGTGAGAAATTTCGCGGCACATTCTATGGCGAGGAGTTGGCGCGTGTGCCTAAGGATGCCCAAACAACCTATCGCATCGAGCGGGTATTTCGAAAACGCAAATCACAAGATGGAACCACAGAGTTGCTTGTCAAATTTGTAGCATACCCGGAAAGACAATGGATAAATGAATCCCAGCTTGTATAAAAGGCATTGTTCCCCATTTTTTTGCATTAATTCATTTCATTTTTAATTGTATTTTCTATTGAGAATAAAAATGTCGAACAGCTTCTTTGTATTTTTGCCGAGCAACGTACCAGATTATCCAGATAATCAGCCAAATAAATTTCGTGTTCACCTACCAAAACATTTGCATTTCAATGGAGATTGGGTATGCGGACTACACAGCATAAGTTACCCCTATAGTTGGCCTAGCACTGTTGGGACTCTTGATGAGCAATGGATTAACATCCATTTCACGGATGCGAGTGAGCGGCCCCAAGTACTTCGCGTACCGGTAGCTAAAGGTTCCCACATAAAAGCTGAAAAATTGGACGATTTTCTTGCAGCTACATTACACCATCAAGCTCTTGCATTGGATAGCATAGAGCAGCATGACCATACCTTTCTTGAACAACCATCAATATTATCCGGAACAGAAGAAAGACGTAAAAGAGCAGCAGATAAGCGCCCAACTTCACCGCCGAGACATCAAGTACCCAAATCCCCACCTTATGCCATTAATCCTGAAGAGATTATAAAGAAATCAAGATTGTCCAAAGATCTTCTGGATGCAGCTATATTAGGTGATGCTTTGGATGCTACTAAAAAATTGCAAAAATCCGCATCAAAACCAGCGGTGCCAACGCCAGCTAAGCCTACCACCCCCGCCAAGCCTACAGCCCCAGCCAAACCTACGGCCCCAACCAAGCCTACGACCCCTGCCAAGCCTACGGCTCCGGCTAAGCCTACGGCTCCGGCCAAGTCAACGACGCCGGCCAAACCCGAATCAAATCCTGAAAGCCAACCATTAACTTCGGCTGCACCACGGAGTGATAGTGTCCTTGATATAATATTTGGAAAGAAAACTGAGGAGGGACAAAAATCTCGAGGAGATGCGGTGGATGCTAAAGAAATAACTAAAATCCAACCTGAAGCATCCCCGCATAAGGATTCGGATGCATCAGCATCGATACAGCAAACAACTAAGGGGCAAAATCTGAAAGAAGTCCTAAAAATTCAGCATAGAACAGATGTTGAGAATGATGAGGAAGAGGAGGACAGCATAATAGGTCGCATGTTTGGCAATCGACCAAAGGAAGGTGAGCAGAGTCGTGCAGATCGCTTACTTTCCCTGATATTTGGAGAGGAGAGGAAACAACCCACGCGAGAAGAAATTGATATTCCAATGCTTAAGAAAATGCTCGGTGCATTGCGCATTCATTATCATAAGGATTTTGAACGATTCAAAGTGGCTTTTGATGCACCTAACATCACCTACATTTCCTTTTCGCGCCAACTCGGCTATGTACTCGGCTTTGAGGATCCACAAAAGGTGGTAAATGGAGAAATTGCAAAATATTCACCAGATCTACGAGGTGGCTTCTCCAACTTTGGTGTCTACGCTAATGGCCTCACTGAACAAATGATTATCGGAAATTCGCTTAGCTCTCTGCTTCGTGTCGTCTCCGTGTCCGTCGCCATTCCAGGTGAATATAATGAAAAAATTTACGATTCACCAATTTTTGCACGCGTGCTTCCCCGAGAAATTAGTGAAATTGAGATCGAACTTCGTACACTTGACACAGGACGCTTTGTACCTTTTGCATTTGGAACAGTGTTAGTTGTGCTACTATTTAAGAAAGTGATAAATTTTTGAATTACCATTCATCACATTGTCATTCATCCATCATTTTATTTCGTCATTGAATAAATATTACCAGCATCAAAAATGGTCCATGTTGTGTTTGACACTAGTCAACTTGGTTACGATGATTATGTGCAAACTGGAGCGGGTCCACTCGGCATGAGCAGCGGATCGAGTGATGCACACGCATACACATATTTCAAAGGAGTACCTCCATATCAGCGCGGTTATGGATTGCAGGGTAGAGCGGGTGTAGGCGATGTTTTTCGAGGACTTTGGCGCTTCTTTCTCTCCCTAATTAAAAGAGTTGGAACCACTGTCGGTTCGGAGGCACTTAATACAGGGCAACGCGTGCTAGAGCGAGTAACCGAGGGCGAGCCGTTGAAAAGGGCATTTGTGGAAGAGGGGAAGCGGGGAATTGACACAGTGCTAGAGAAAGGTGGGATGCAGAAACAATTTGGGACAGGCAAGACCAATGCTATAAAAAGGGGACGACAGCATAGGAAAAGACTACCTCCACATCAAACCATTATTGGAAAGCGATTACCATCAAAAAACCAGGAATCATTTCTTCAAAAAAGCGCTTACGATCGGACGCATTTGGATTATATTGAAAAATGGCTTTCCATAAAATCGACACCGACAGCATCAATTCAATTACTAATGCATTGGATTTCTTCCAAATTCCACCTACCAATGTGAGTGTGTCTTCGGCAAAGGTTTTTGAAATATTGACCAGCAACCCGTTGGAAGTATCGCCTTACCATTTCAAAATACATTCAAGCCAAAACTACATTGACCTCTCAAAATGCTTCTTGCTCTCGGAATTTCGCATACGACGCGAGGGTGTAGGTGGACAACTTGCCGATTTAGCAGCTGGAGAAAATGTGGCGCCAATTCAAATGCTTGGCGCAACCTTTATTCGTGACATGCGTGTTTCTAATAATGGGCGGGAAGTTTTCAATTCAAATTCTCTGATGGCGTATAAGACATATTTGTCGCATGAGCTTTCTTTCTCTGCGGCAGCCAAGGACACGCATCTGAATGCAGCGGGTTATCGACGTGATATTGGGGTACAGCAGGAAAATGGAGAGGGTCATAATTCGAGAAGGGAAATGTTTGCTGGAAGCAGGACGGTTCAACTTATGTCAAAATTGGATGCGGACATTTTCAACCAACCCCTTTATTTGATAAATCACTGCGAGATGGACATTGAAATTACACCAAATGAGGGAAATTTTATGATGGTGGCACCCGGTGCTCAACCAAATGTGCGTTATATTCTCGAGCTATTGGCGCTTAAGCTATATGTGAAAAAAATCAATTTAATGGATGGGCTCGCATTGGACTTTGCCCGAAAATTGGATCAAAAGCCCGCCAGATATGCACTGAGAAAAACTATGCTAAAATCATTGTTCATCAACGAGGGACGCTACGAGTTTAATGCCAATTTGTTCATGGACCAAATTCCGCGCCGCATCACTTTAGGGCTAGTTGCTAATGCAGATTATGTGGGAAGACTCGCAACAACTCCGTTCAAATTTCAACCATTTGATGTGCGTGAGATTACCATAATAGCCAATGGCCGCTCATACCCGCAAGCACCCTATGACTTGGACTATCCACATGCAAAATATGTGCGTGCATTTTCGGACATGAATGAAGCGGTAGGATTTAGCAACTCATTGGAAAGTAATGGCATCACCTATACCCAATATGGCGCTACGCATTGCATCTATGTTTTCAACCTAACCAATAGTGGCGATGACCAGGCTGGATTGTTCGATCTCATTCGCTCAGGCTCTACTAATGTATGCATAAAGTTTCGCACCGCTGTGCCAGCCCAAGGGGTCATTCTTGTAGTGATGGGTGAAGCCGATTCATTGATCATGTTGGATAAAAACCGCACAATTACTACCGATACCACCATTTAATTCATTTTTTCATTGTTGTTGTAAAAGATTTTTTTACGCAGAATAAAAATGATTTCCAAAAATGCTCTCCTTATTATATTTTTAATTCGGGCTTTTCTCCCCATCGTATCCACAATTGAACTTCCCGAATATTCGGAATATTTGCGTAGAAAGGCACTTCTTGCACAATTGCCACCATTTTCATTCCCAACCACAAGCGTGATAACCGCACCATCCACCAGTCTACCAGTATCATCCACAACTTCACCTTTAACTTCGACCGCTGGGCTTCCAAATCCTAGCAAATTGATTGACCAAGAGGTGCCCATCTCAGCGGTTGTTCCTCCATTGTTCCAACTTTGCAAAAGTGCCCCTGATGAAAGCAATTTCTTTCAACAAGCGGTATGCTGTGCATTGTTCGCATTGTATTTGATGCTGATAATCAGTTTGATGCTGCATCAGCTATGCTCAGTGTTCAAATTGCAGCCCAAAAATCAGCAGGAAGTGAGCAAGCATAATGGACACGAGTCAAATCCACAAAATTTTAGCATCAAATCCGCATACAGCCAGAATATTTAGAGGATGCTATGCAATCGATAAAATCCCGCCGCCATCTACTATGCAACTCCCTGCAGCCTTGGTTGTGAACAGGGACCCACATTATAAGAAGGGATCACATTGGGTGACAATTTATGCGAGAAACAAGCATGATAAAGTGATTTATTTTGACAGTCTTGCCTTACCTATTCCATCGACCATTAAAAATTTGCTTTTGACCGAATTTTCATCAGGTATTGTGCATAATACTGTACCATACCAATCCCCCCTAGCATCCACATGCGGTCCACATTGCATTGTTTTTATTTATCACATGTCCCTAGGCCAAAATTTCGAAACATTTCTTAATGTTGTTGATACATGCGATGATCCAGATATGTATTCATTAAATATGCTTAATAAAATGGTCAAAATTTGTTCCTTTTTTTAACAAAGTAATTAATTATTAATGCGGGGATGCCCGACCATCTCTCCACTGCATCCACAATCCGTCCGGAGAGCCATTAACAGAGTGAGGGCGGGATCTGGCAGCTGCCGAAAAATTGGTCGCTGAACGCTTACCAAAAATTTTTCCCGCTGTTTTTTTCAAAATCATTTTAACTTTTTGCTCAATTTTTTGTTCGCTAAGAATTTGCTCGCGTTTCTATTTCAAAATTTTTTATTAAAGAAATCCAATCAAAAATAGAAAACCGTCGTGCATCCAAACGCCCCGCATCCTTTTCCCATGATGGCCATCCCCCTCCAAAACGCCCACGTGGCTTCCTCATCAATAAAATTTTGGGCGACATTTCTGAACACGAATCAACCCCTGCTTTACCTGCATTTTTCGTTGAAAATTTGCTGGGACAACAGATTGGTGAGGGACAACGAGCATCGACACCGAATGCAAAGCCGGCCAAGGAATATGTCAAAAAGCTGAACAGTGACAGCGATTTTCACAGCAGATTCAAATGCCTTTCGACCAAAACAACATTCAGCATTGAGGAATTGCCGAATGACCCGGAAGCCCTTCTGATGGAAATTTTCCAGCATTGCGTTGATGCGGCAATCGATGAAAGCAGAGAGCATCGCATCGAACCAACGAATCTTGGCTGCATCATCAACAGTGCATTGCTGGATGGTGGGCCCATTCTCGTTCCAATCCGGCAGATCACGCAGGACACTGTAAGCGCAATTTTTCATGAATTCTAGAAAGTGGCGCAAAGCAAAACCCGCGACGGAATAACACTCTGGGGAGAGCCATTTACGGTAAGCAATAATGTTAATCGATTATTTATTTAGCATTTTGAAATAGGTGGACATCACGACAATCGATCGATGCGCTTTGCCAACTACTAAGCGGCAGCTGCGTGGTGGTGCACGCCGAAAGAGAGATGTGGTGCATCATCGCATACACGACCAATGCCTTATCAAGGTTTTTCATGCATAGTTTATGCATAAAATTTACTAAAAATTAAGATCCAAATCCTGACAAGAGAAACTATTGCCTCTTTTATGCGCTCCAGGCAGCAATGATCGACAAAACTCAGAAATGGCCCCGCTGGAAATTCCACGACTACCTTCATAATCGGCATATGCAAACTGGGCGCATGCTAGCAGATGGCTTAAATTTGATCAATCAAATTGGAGCGCCTCCAAATTTGGTAAGTTAATGGTTTCAAAATAATGCTTTTAGTGAGCATAAAAATAATTAATTTTTCAATCGATAATAAAATTTTCAGGATAATTATGATGATGAAACTTATGTTCCAATGGTCTTGGCATATTGGAAGCAGACAATGCCGAAATATCGATTCCTTGTCTTCATCTTCGATAGCAGCGGGGACTACAGCCCGTTTTCCAAGCATGGCGAGGTAGACTACAATGTACCATTGCTGCTTTACTACGACAACCATCATTTCGACGCTGTGCAAAAACGATGCGGATTATTTGGCACTCCTTATTGCCTGACATGCGAGCGACCATATAATAGAAAATCCAATCACAAGTAAGCATAATGATCATTAAAATTACAACGTATTCAGGTACAATTGCCCCGCGAGATGCAATTTATGCTCGCGCGTTGGACCCACATTTCCATGCGAGGTGGAACCTGGATTTTTCAAGCATTGTGATGTATGCCAGAAGGACTTCCGCAACAACGATTGTTACCAACATCACATCACTTCCAATTTTTGCAGAGCTTCGAAAAAATGCCAACAATGTGGTCTAATTTGGGATATTCACAATAACACGCGGAATGGAAGAAAAGTAAGTCAGGATTAATATTATTGATTTTTATTTTGGTAATAGGGCCATTCATGCGCTGAGAGATTTTGTTATATGTGCCAAAATTATCATGACCCAGCGCGTGGGTGTTTCATCAGTCCGCTGGAGCCCAAGAAGCGGGATCGTCCCTACCGCATTGTGGCTTTTGATGTGGAGACGATGCAGCACCAGCCTGAGGATGCCGCGGACCCAACGAGGCGAAAGCATGAAATCAATTTCATTGCGGCCAAAATTGCTTGCCCATCATGCATCAACAGCGGAAAATGGAAGCAAAGCTTGCTCACTGGGGAGCCATGTGAAGTTTGCGGTCCGCATCGCAGCATCACCTTTGGGCATCGCCCTTTCACTGGGACGCAAGTTGATGCGCAGGTAAAAACTTTTTTGCTAATTTAACAAATACATTTAATGCATATGCAGGTGACGATAGAAAATCCTTTGGAAGCATTCGCGGCATGGATCCTTTTTGATTTGCCGCGCAAATATGAGACTTATGCTTATTCGCATTACGGCGGCAAGTTTGACATGGTGTTAGTTTTCCGTGAACTCTATCGCCTTGGGTACAATCCGGATATCATACGACGAGTAAGTATACCGCATAATTTATGCATGAAATCGATAATTTTAGGGAAACAAAATTTATGAGATGAGTGTGCGGAAGCAGAAGCATCGCAATGGCCCACTTTCCTTCCGCGATTCCTTCAATTTAATGCCGTGTTCATTGGCTGCATTGGTACCTTCATACGGACTGGATGTGGAAGACAAGCCGTTCTTCCCCCATCTTTCAAATCGCCCGGAAAATTATGGTCAGGCCATCTACCCAACACCGGACGACTACTTGGCCAAAGGCATGATGCCGGAAAAGCGACGCCAATTCGATGCATGGTATGAACAGCATCGATTGACCCCCTTCCTGCTGGATGAAGAACTGCCCAGCTACTGTACAAACGATGTGGAAATACTGATGGCTGCATTGGTCGCATTTCGGAAGGAATTTATGGAGGTATCGATTGATTTTTAATGCATAAAATGCATTTATTTTAGGTATCTAAGCGACAGCCGGATGGGCATGGCAATGTGCAGCGGGCGGCTTCGCATCTGCCGCATGAGGGAATTGATGTGCTATGCGAGTGCATGACAATTGCCAGTGCATGCATGAAGAATTTCCGCACCAATTACCTTCCGGCGGATCATCTTGCCCTTGTCTCCGAACGCGGCTATGACAACGCTCAGAATTAAAGCTTGATCGCACGGCGCTTCCTCCACTGGTATGCCAAAACCCGTGGGGTGCAGATGAGGACGGCCAACTCTGCTGGAGGAGAGAAGCGAATTGGCCAATACTCTGTTGATGGATGGATAGAAGACCAACAGAAAGCTGTTGAAGTCCATGGTAAGTTAAAATATCGGTTTTTGTGCATAATTGATTGTTTAGGCTGCGCATGGCACGCATGTCGGAAATGTTATCCGCATGACAACGAATTTGTGCCAAATGGAAAGACCGCTGGCAAGGTGCGCGAGCGGGATGCGGCCCGGCTGGAATATTTAAGGAGCCAAGTGAAAGTGGAAGTTTTTTGGGAGTGTGAGATCCAAGAGATGCTGGCGGCGGACAAAGAGATGCGGAAGATTTTTGCCGAATATGTGGATGACGGTCCGCTAAACATCAGGGAAGCGTTTATAGGCGGGAGGACTGGTCCGCTGAGATTATACTACCGCGTAAAAGAGGATGAAATTATCTCATATTATGATTTTACGTCACTCTACCCATCGGTCAAGTAAGTTTAATGAATTTTTTATGCATACAAAACTTTTTTAGCTTTGATACACCGTATCCAATTGGACATCCGAAGGTGCATGTGCTGAATGAGGATGTTGTATGGACGAGCAGACGCCACAACCGATATGCGATTGCCATTCTCAAAGTGTTCATCATCCCACCCAAGAAGGTGGATGTCCCAGTGCTGCCAGTAAAAATCGATGACCGGTTGTGCTTCCCGCTTTGTTATGCATGTGCAAAGGAGCACCCCGAAGGCGGCTATGACCCGAATTACCAGTGTGCCCACGGCGATCAGGAAAGGGGCTGGGTGAGCACATGCACATCTTTGGAGGTAAAAGTTTTTGATGCATAACTTTAATGCGGGGATAATTTTCAGTTGAATGAAAGCTTGGATGAAGGTTATGTGGTCAATAAAGTGTTTCGGGTGCTGGAATATGAGCAAACGGACGACCAGCTCTTCCGGCCGTACATAGCTGAGTTCATGGGACAGAAAATACACGCATCAGGCTTTGACGCGGGCATCCGAGGCAATGCTGAGGCGGAGGCAACATTTATAAAGGAATGTGCAGAAAAATATGGCATCACCATTGACCCATCAAAGATGGCGGTCAACAAAGGGAAACGGTCGCTAGCCAAATTGGCATTGAATAACTTATTTGAGTCCCCTCTCTTTATTTCCTAATGATCCCGAAAGAATTTTAGGGGGCCGCTTTTCGTTAAGAAATTGCGGGCTCTCCCAGACCAAAATAACGGATGATCCCGCTGTATTCCGAGAGTACTTGGACGACAAAAGCATCGATATTCTGAGCATCGATATGCTAGATCGACGCCATATGCTGATCACATATATGAAAAAGAAGGAATTTGTGGAGGAACATGATTGCTCCAACATTGGTAATATTAATTTTTTATGCTTATAATTAATCAAATTTTTAGTTGTTTCGCTTTGGACGACATCAGTGGCTCGCATAAGGTTGCTCAAAGCCATGCAAGCGGTGGTCCGCTGCCCCGGAGCGACATTATTATATACAGGTAAAAATTGGTGCTCAAACTTTCTAATATATTCCATTCAGACACCGATTCGCTGATTTATGCGCATCCAAAAGTCCACAACCCTCTAAAGACTGGTCTGCATCTCGGGGAATTCACTGATGAATTCCCCACTCACCGCATTGTTGAGTATGTGAGCGGCGGAGCGAAGCAGGTGCAAAGACCAAAAATTTTTCCAATAATTCTTTCTAAATTTTCAGTATGCTCTGTGTTTGCAGAAACATGGAGCCGGGGAAGGAGACTTCGACCATGTGCTGAAATTGAGGGGCATCACCCTCAATTATGATGTCTGCGCGAACCAAGGGATGCGCTACGATAACTTCAAAGAGCAAGTACTCAGATATGCATGCAGCGGTGAGAAGGAGCCAATGAGCATCCTCTACCCCAATTTCCTCCGTCCAACCATAAGAGGGCGGGTCCACTCATGCCCCCTGCGCAAATTGTATAAACCCTTTGTGGGGAAGGGAATTGTGGGGGCCGATTATCGCATCCTCGATTTTGGTCACACAATGTAATATTTATTTATTCATAAAGCAAACTTTGAGTTTGGAAGATGAAATTTCAAAATATTTAGTTGAGAGAAGTGGTCATTTTTGGGTGAAAATTTACAATATTAAGCGAAAGAAGATGAAATTTTTTAAAAATTAAGCATTTGGAGATGTAATTTTCAATTATAAACTTTCAGAAGTAGTCATTTTTAAAAAAATAAATTACGAAATTAAAAACGAAATTAAGCAAAGAAGATGAAATTTTGGGTGGATGTGAAAGATTAATGATGCACATGCATTAAATATGCATGCGCGTGTACACATGTACATGTATGCATGCATGTGCATATGCACAATGTCCCAAAAGTTATGATCAAATATGCATACTAATGATCTTAAAAGTGCAAAAAGGAGTGAGTCAATTGCGTGCATTCACTGCGTCCACCATCTATAATCACATCTTCATCATCTTCTCCGATTTGAAATTTTGGTGTGTTGTTTGATGATGTTTGAGTGTTTAATTCGGCAAAAAGAGGGGCCAACCAGTTTGTTTTTCTCCAACAAAAATTGATTTCCTCCTCTTCATCCAGCAATTCGAGCAACTCGGGTGGATAAAATCGGTCCTCGCTGTTCTCACCTGTGAAATGTTCAATCACGCAGTGCAAATATGGGTGATGCAGCTTGATGCGATGGCGGGCATAGAAGTGCGCCGCCACATTAATGTTGAACGGTTGCGGAAGACGACCATTCGCGTGTGTATAGGCAGCACCTTGCATTGAAAACCCTCCAAAGACGAATGTTTTTTTCATCCCATTTCTGTCATTGTATGTTGTGCGCACACGGTGTCCTTTGAGCGCATCCAATATGCGTGCCCTATCTTCCGGGTGGTTGAGCCGGTCTCGCAACTTTGCTATGCGACACTTGAGAAGATTTGCACAAAATTCGCTGACGAGTACCATTTTTGTTAGGAAATTTTTGCTAAAGATTCAATAATAATTAATTCTGGTCACGCATAAAATTTTGAAATAATTTCGAAAGTGATGAATGAATGATGCGGAAGTTGGCATCAAAAATTTGAATGTGATTTCGAAATAATATTAGCATGCTTACATGAAGCACCGCCCATTACAAGCATGGTTTGATTTCCGGGCAAAATCTCAATTCATTTTATTTTCCATTTTTCTATTTTTGCTTTTTAATTCTCCTCTTTTTAGCTGCAAATTTTATTTTTGTGCAATAAATATGTCTTCCCCCGCCAAAAATGTGGAAACCGAGAGGCTCAGCAAGCGTAAACGTCCTGCAAATGCGGAGAATGAAACTGCCGAAGTGATAGAGTTGAGTGATGATGCACCGGATGCTGAAAACACCACGGAAAATGCTGGAAAGAAGGAATTGCCTGCATCTTCAGCACCGCCAAAGAAACGCGAAGCGGAGCGAGTCGTTTGGGCGCCGCCGATTGGGCGCCGCCGGTTGGGCGCGGGGTACGTTTGGGCGCCGCCGTTTGGGCGCCGCCAGTTGGGCGCCATTATACGAGATCATATATCGCAAAAATATAATTTCAAAAAAAAATAAAGAAAAATAAATGCAAATGAGAAACAAAGAATTCAAGCTAAAAGACAAAATCCAAGCATTTTTTTTCAAAAAAATAAAAAAATAACAACAATAGAAATTTATAAATAAAATTATGCATTCATTTGATAATTTCGGGAAATTCCTAGCAAAAATTCCATAATATTAAGGGGGTTAAATTGTTGGACCATAGTAATAATTCGAGCATCCGTGTCGCGATATTTTTTCTTTTTGGGGGGTGGAT
>LDKF01001083.1:24656-49157 GCA_001026735.1 Rotylenchulus reniformis
CAAAAAAATAAAAAAATAACAACAATAGAAATTTATAAATAAAATTATGCATTCATTTGATAATTTCGGGAAATTCCTAGCAAAAATTCCATAATATTAAGGGGGTTAAATTGTTGGACCATAGTAATAATTCGAGCATCCGTGTCGCGATATTTTTTCTTTTTGGGGGGTGGATTACGACCCGCAACGAACAATGCAAAGTCTGCATCAACATTTTTCTGCTCACGGCGTAGCGTGTCGATGAACCTCCACAATGACGGACGATCGCATGCGAATGAACGTTGCAGACGCCGATGCGCTGCCTCCGCAAAATTATTCGTCCTGTCTGTGGAATAGAGAGTGTGCTGGCTGACATTCCACATCTCTGGGGCAAACAGGGGATTGGTTCGGGTTCCATCCCATCGGGGCCATCCGAAGTAGTTGGTAACAAACCTTAAAATGCAGAAAAAAACGTTTTTGTTGTATGATATTAGTTGTTAATTGAAGAAGCAAAAGTTGATTTTGTTGTTAAAATTGGCTTTAAGGGAAAAAATCGTTGTTCCTTTAGTTACCAATCGTAAATTGGTTGCACTTCCGGATCGATGTGATAACTAAGGGCAGCAACGGCGTGAGGGAGAAAATTCAAAGGCAAGAATGCCAATGATGTGATGTTTCGGGCTTGTTCGGCAAAATTCGGATTGTTATTATAGATCTTAATGAACAAAATAGCTTAAAATAAATAAAATGAATATTTGTCTATATTAAATTTGCATCTGCCAAGTGTTTTTTTAAGTTTCTGACCAAATGGAAAAAACACCCCCGAATTTCACAACGAGGAAACACAGTTTTAATCGCATTTATCAGGCCGATTTCAAAGTCACATGATATTGATGCAGGGGCAAAATTCGGCCAAAACCCAGTAATCAGATTAAACATCTTTCGATATGTTTCCGTTGTTTTTGACGGCAAAAGTGCGTACAATATGGGAAAAACCCATTTGCCGCGTCTAAAAATTTTTTAAAGCAAGATTTCAAAATGTAAAAAAATGTTACCGGGCTAGAACGGCAAAAACCTGATGAAACAACGGCGGGCTGATGCTAAAAGTACCGTCCACGTAAAAATCTTTCATTTCTCCCGTCCATCGGCCATTTGCACTTCTTCCGAAAATAAGTATGCTTAAGTGAAATTTTGAAACACAATTTTAAACGAATTATTAAATATTTTTTTAGAAATATTAAAAAATACCGTTGTGAACTTGGGCCCGAGTCGGCTAGAAGAAAGTTCTCAACCTCATTTTCATTCCTGCTGTAAATCTTATAAGCATCGGGTATTTGTAATTGTTCAAGGCTGAGGGGCGCTGCCGGAACGGGGTCATATTCATGTCTCATCCGCTTGACCAACTAAATTACTTGTATTCCACTTTTCTTTATATATTATTGTAATAACCTGTTTGGTGGCATTTTTCGTTGGAATTTGTGGAAGCACAGGTGTTGGGCAATTTTGTAAAGAGATCGCTCGGATCTGTGATGGCTCTTCGATTGTTTCGATTGTGCGTCGTTTAATCCCTGTAACAATCCTCTGCCCTTAATTTAGAAATTGAATGAAGAAGTTTGAATCTATTAATTTTAATTTACCCTCGACTCTCGCCGCATCTGTTCCACATAGATGCACATTTAATTCCTTGAGAACTGCATTATTCAGATAGGTATGAAGGCGCCCCTTGCATTTGGCATCTTTGTCGTTTTTTGCTTCGCATCTCCATGCTTTAACTTGGCCAGCCGCGATTAATTTGTCAAAAACATATAATTTGCTATTGTGAGGCAATTTTGGTTTATTTCTTTTAGTTTCGATTTGATGGGCCATTTTGCTTCACAAAATAAATTATATCAAATATAAAAAATGAAAGTAACAAATATCAGGAGGAATAATTTTTTGGACATGTTGAAAAATTTTGTGCAATATAAATAAAAATATAACACAAAAAATTTTTTTAAAGAATTGTTGATATTTTTTTTCAAACAACGAAATGGTAATCAAATAGAAAAAATGCAAAGGAACAAATGTATAAATTATTAACTTTACAAAAAATGTCAAAAAAAAATTTTTCAAATAACGAAATGCAAATTATGTTCTCGTATAATGGCGCCCAAACGGCGGCGCCCAACTGGCAACGCCCAAACGGCGGCGCCCAAACGTACCCCGCGCCCAACCGGCGGCGCCCAATCGGCGGCGCCCAAACGACCCCGACCGACGCGAAGTGAATGAGAAGGAGACGTGGAAAGTCCTGAAAGGGAAGTTCATGCTGGGCATCTACCTCTGCGACTGTAAGTTTATTAGTTTATTCCAAAATTTTTTGCATTAATTTTAATTTTTAGCGGATTGGAAGCGGCTCTACTGGAACAAGCAGAAGGTTGTTCGAGGGGAGAATGGGCGCTTCAACATCGGCTTCGAGATGTGCGAAGAATGCGCATGGGTCAACTGCCGATCAGCTGACCTGATGGCCCCACCGAAGAAAAACTGAGAGCGCGTGCGATCATGATGCGAGATCATTGAAGATGCTAGATCAATGATTATTCCATACTTAAAAATAATTTTTCATTCCATTTTTCATTTTATTTGATATAAATTTCATTTAAATACGATGGTCCCCGGTTGGAATTGGGAGGGATGGTTAGAGCAATTAATTGTACTCAAAAATTGAGAAGGATGGTTAGGTCGGTTAATTTTAATCAATTATGCATCGGTCTACTTCTCCTCTTGCATTGATTGTCCGCGTCCTCTTGTTCTCCCGTGGATTGTTGTCTCCTTCTAGCCATCTGCTCTCTTCGAGGTGGATATAGTGAATATTTAAAAGAGAAATTTGGAGGGATGGTATGGATGGGTGATGGGAGGAAGGGATGCAGCAAAGGGTTCCTCCTGGGTAGTGTCCATAAAGTCAGAAGAAAACAATATGAAGCGAATGATTTTCTCTTCTATCTTATTTAAATTTTCGACGAGAGAATGGAAAAAGTGAGAGATAACAATAACACACTAATTGGTAGAGAAAGCTCTTATGGAGATTCAAATTTTTCGATCTGTACCTACCCAACTTTAAATCGGAAAGTATTGATGATGATTTCATAAATTTAATGTGTAAAATGTGCATCATGCATCTGATATTTTGCAATCTAACTAAAGTTTGTGCTTGAATATGAATTATTCTGTTGTGAATTGTGAGCGATAGAAAATGAGGCGAAGAATTATTAGTAGAGTTAGATATTTTGAAAACACGTACAATGCCACGTACTACTAGGTAGGGGGTACACGTATAACGTATTCATGTACCAAAAAAAAACGAAAAACTGGTAGTTGTTTGAAACGTGTTTGGCTCTTACATGTGTTTACGCGGCATTTTCACGAACCAGGAAGCGGAGTTAAGAAAGTTGAAAAAAAGTTTTGCAAAATTGAATAATAAATGTAAAAATGAGAAACAGGTTTTGAGAGAGAAAAAAGATGGGGTGCTGTGAGAGAAGATAAAAAGAGAAGTGATTTTTTCAAGTGTTTTTTTTATTTATATTTTTCATGCACTTTAATACAATTTTATTTTTATTATCATTAGGTTCAATTTTATATGCTAATGCATATTTTTTGGACACTGAATGGTCTAAAATCACATACACATTTTTAGCATGGTTTGAACGCCCTAGCATGGATTTCTAACTGCATATTTTTTCTAATTTTTCTTTTTTTGCTACATTTTTCAGAGATATTCCACATATTAGGGGTATTTTTGGATCAATTTGTTGAAAAACAAAAATTAAAATGGTGAAAAAATATTGGTTCTAAGAAAATTGATAAAACTTGCAGTTCGATATCATAATTGTAAAAAAATGAAAAAATGGCATTTTCTCATTTTTGTTTGGAGACGAAGGGTAGGATTGGAAAAAATTAAATTTTTTGGAATTTTTTTGTCATGAAAATGCATTATTAAATAATAAAGAAATGCTTTTTATGCAAAATTTTTGCATGTTTAGGTCATATTTTGTAAAAAAAATTGCGCATATTTTGGTGCATATTTTGGAAATTTTGAGCATATTTTGCACATAATTTGGCACTTTTTGGTGCATATTTTGGAAATTTTAAGCATATTTTGCACATAATTTGGCACTTTTTGGTGCATATTTTGGAAATTTTGAGCATATTTTGCACATAATTTGGCACTTTTTGGTGCATATTTTGGAAATTATAAGCATATTTTGCACATATAAAAATGGAACCTGGTTATCATGTTGGCATAGAAAATAAATTCTAGTGACATAAAAAATGAACATTTTTCATAATGGCAGGAGGAATTTTCATGTTTTAATAGGTTTGATATTTAATTTTAGTGTTTATTATTTATTGTAAATTATTTTTAATTTAAAGGATTTATTTTAAAATAATGAAAAAACAACAAAATATATACGTGTGAGAAAAACAAATTAAGTCATCAAATGAATTTTGGATATCAATCGTCGAAATCCATAAGCCCCAGGCCCCATTCCACGTCATTACGGATTTGGTCAACCCATTCATCATCACTCTCAGCTTTCATATTCGATTTTGATGGCACTGTATCTTTTGGCAAATAAAAGAAATTTTAATTATGAAATAAAAGTCACAAAATTTGGTTATTATATAAATTGGTCCAAAAATGATGCAAAAACAAGCTAAGCAAAAATTTTCTTAAAAAAATATAAAGAAAGACCTTCAGTTTCCTCATCGAAATCCATAAGACCCAGGTCCCATTCCACATCGTAACGGATTTTATCAACCCATTCATCATCGCTGTCAGCTTTCATATTGGCTTCCGATGGGGCTATATCTTTTGGCAAATAAAAAACAATTTAATTTGGAATAAAAATCGAAAAATTTGGTTGTATAAATTAGTCTAATAATGATCCAAAAACAAGCTAAGCAAAAAGTTTTCTTAAAAATAAATAAGGACCTTCATTTTCCTCGTCTGAGGAGCTGATATATGCCCCGCATTTTTTCCCGCGGATGCGTTCTTCACCACGGTTTTTGGTTTCAAGTTCTTCGGCTTTTTCTCTGCAACAAAAGTCGAATCAGGTTCATCACGCAACTTGGTATCAAGCACAACACCACCCTTAACATCGGATCCCTCGTTTTCTAAAAAAAAAGGATTTTTAATTATTTTGTAAAAAATCTTTTATACAGTCACTTGCTAATCCGAAATGCGTTATTTTCATATTCAAAAATTTATGATTTAAAATAAAAAAAAGTTTTAAATTCATTATTTAAACATTTATTGTATCTTTCTAAAGTATTTTTTATCCCTTTTCCGATACATAAAACCCACCTTTGCCATTGTCATGATTTGCCATAGCACTGTTTGCGCGTTTGGCAAAAATTATCAGCTGGTCCTGGCCATCAAAATAACATTTGATCGACTCCTACTGAATGCCCACTGGAAGCGGCATGCTAGCGTCGAATTGACGGCTCAACGATCCACCTTAGAAAGAATGAAAAAATAATAAAAAAAATGAAAAATATACATTAGATTTATAGATTAGGATGTATCTATTTATTTGCATAAAAATTTCACAAATAGTGCTTAAAATAGGTACAGAAAAGTAGCAGAATATGTAGAAACTATGCAATATGCATAAAAATTTGATGAGGCTAAAATGCAATTTTTTTCTCCAAAAACATTTTAAACCATATTTGAGGTTTTTATTTATTTATTTATTGTATTTTTCGTGAACAAAAATTGAGTTGCGATAAAGATAAAAATAAAATTTTTTGTCATTTTTAATAGAATATGCTCAAATGTTGTCCCAAAAAAGGCATAAAATATGGGGCTCTGAAACAGTGGAAAATATTCATTTGCATTTAAAAAAGAGGTTCTTATTATGATATCGAATTTTATAAATTCTAACCAATGCTGGTCTGCTCGCCGTGTACACCCTGAACGAAGATATCGTTGCCCTGCTGCTCTACTTTCAGCTCATCTGGATGGAAGCCGCTGATGTCAATCTTAAATTTAATATGAAACAAGGCATTGCTTTTTCAAGTTAAATATAGCTTTTTTAATTTTCAATAAATTCTCATTTTTCTTTGGAATAATTTCATATTAAGAGAGCTTTAGTTAGATATATACATGCGCATATATGCGCATAAAATAGGTGCAAATTTGTCTGAAATGAACTAAAGAGGCATAAAATATTCCTTAAATAACGTTTATTTGCAAATTTAAAATGGGTAAAATTATTTTCCATCTTTTCATTATTTTTAATTGCAGAAATGTATAATTAAGCAAAAAAAATTTTTGCGAAAATTTTCCATTTAGTGTGCAATTTCAGCAAAAAAAATCCAAAATTAAAATTTTTTCCAAATATGCCGAAATATTAAAAATGTATTTAACAAATATGCTAGACAAATCATGAAAGTAATTATTAATACACTTTCTCACCTTAATTTTTTCCCTTTGCGCAGTGCCGTAGAATTCTTCAGCATCTCGATTGGAATAACACGGGCACCCTTGGTGTTAGTCGCATCGTGCGGACCATGATTTCCGCCCCCTCCTCGAGCGCGCCCTCCGCGACTCTCTGGGTCCGTCAACTTGTTGGCATTGAATTCGGCCATCTAAAAAAATCCTGAAAAATTTAGNCTCAATCTCGCGCATCCCTCGTTCTCGCGCAGTCCCCTCCCCCCTAATTAATTCTACGGCATCGCGTGCCGAGAATTAATTAACACCTAGAGCTGCAAAGATCAAAGGGAAAGGTGTGAAATCCCTTTGATCTTTGCCGCTCTAGGTCACGTTGGTATTCTACTTTCACCCGATGTCAAAACATAATATGTGGTGTATTTTTCGTAGGAATTTTTGCCGAATGTTTTTAGAATATTCCAGATTCAACTTACCATATCTGTTGTCCATTGTTGCAAAGACTTGGTCTAGCAATTCGTCATTCAGTTGGTCGAAGCCCTCTAAGCGGCATAAATGCTGAATTATTGAACGGTAAAAATGGTCAAAGATCAATCTCACTTATATGACACACCTGTCACTCCGAATTTATCTGTATTGTTCAGCTGGGAATATTTCCCAAAATTCTTAAAATTTTAACCGTCTTAAGTCGTAGTTTTGCAACAAAGCCAAGAATGGACGCCATTCGGGCCAATTCAGGATAAAACCCCTTTTAGAGGTTTTATCTTTTTGTCATTTTGTATAATATTTTTGAAAATTTTTCAATTTTCTATAAAAATCAAATTTTTCGAAAAGATCAAATTCAAATATTAACAAGGAATCAAAAAATAAAAAATTTTTTAATTAATTTTTTGCACATGTTATCTTTATATTTAGTTTTATATATTTATCTTTTATATTTTTTTGCACATGTTATCTTTTATATTATATGCACTTTTTTGCAATTATTATATAAAAAACTGACCCCGATGTAAAAGAAAAGACTCAATGCCATTATGATGGACAAGGACAGCATCAATTTCTGTTCTTCTGCGAAACTAAAAGAAAAAATGTTTCTTAAGACTTAAATACTTGAAATTTTTATATAGAAAAATTCAGATTTTAATTATACGAAATGCATTTTGCTTATTTGCACTGATAAGAGCAAAAAACGAGACCGAGAGTCTCGAATAGCATAAGTAACTGTATAGTGTATAGGTATATATCATTATAATTTTTCATCATATATGTGAATAAAAATATAAAAATAAATTTTATCCATTATGGCTAAATGTACGAATTTATTCGAGGTCAAAGTTATTCATAATTCCATGGAAAACATTGTTACAACAGTTGAATGTATAATAAAATAGAATAAATTTTAAAAAAATTCATCAAAAAATCGAAAAGTAAAATTCAAATCAAAGTCCAGATTAAAAAAAACATTAAGAATTTTAGGGGAGATGGATTTATGATAGCAGAAGTACAAAACACGGCAACAAAACGAATGAGGAACGCGTAGTTTATTTGAAAAATGTTAAAAATAGATTGATTATTTGGAACATGGGTATCATACACGGTATATAAATCAATTAAAGTTTAAGGAAAGTTGATATTTGCTGTACAAATTAAAGGAATTTTTTCTACATTTAAGCAATCATATTAATGAAGATTTTTTCAAAGAAATCTTGAAGAGATTTCTTTGAAAAAATTCAAGAATTTTAAGTGATGGATTATGATGCAAAAGGTATAGGATTTAAATTAAAAAATTTATTTTATTTTTCCTATTAATAGACAGCAATTTTCAAACATTCTTTGAAATTTTAATGAAATTTAAGATCGAATTATATATACTTATTAGTTTGGTTTAAGGATTTGGCTCGTTCATGTGGATCAATGGGATTCAAAAATCAAAGGCATTGATATTCCAGGACCTGGATCAGTTTTCCATTTCCATCTTTCCAATACCAGCCTGCCTCTCCATTTCTCTCCTATTAATGGCATTAAAACAATTAGGTATTACTTAAGAATCTGTATTTTACATAGCATTGAACGTAGAACATCGGTTTTAGCTCAGCCTTCGTTTTGCATATTGTTCCGCATGTTATAACATAACATCCATCACAACCATATTCCGGACATTCAGAATGATCACGTGGTAAAGTGATGTTACCATTGATCTTTAAGATAAATTAAGTTTCTGATGAGATGAATTTAATGATGGTGTCCGGACAATTTGGCAGAGGACGATGACAATGAAGATTTTTGTAGAGAATGTAAGGAAATTTTATTTAGACCCCGTTAGACCAAAGTATAAAAGATAAAGTTGTTCAGAACTTCAAGCGCTACCTTTTGGTTTTTAGTGTTTTTTTTGTATTTACATTAAAATTCAAAATTTTTCGAAGATATCGAAAAATAAGGTTTTAAGAAAATTTCGCATCTCATATCCGAATTTTGAAAGTTAGAAAAATAGGAAAAGAGCATAAAATTCTATAAATTTGCCTGCTATATCTTTGTTCTAACGATAGGTAAAAAACTTTTCCCTACAATTGTTCTTCACTGTCGAAATTTCCACTGTTAAATTATCCTTACGCCCGGTATATGTCGAAAATCCTTAATCCACTCAAAACAATTCTTTAGACCAATAGGTTTAATTAACCAGAGATGATATGGAAAATTTTTTGAAAAAAGGAGAGCAAAGCCCAAAACAAAGGAAGAATTTTTCATTCAACTATTTTATTAAAGAAACTTGCTTATGTGAAAAAACTTGCTGATCAAAAGGTAGAGAATTGAAATACGTGGGTAGTGCGTGGGGTAGTGCATGGGTAGCGGCGGTCCTGACTGAGCCGCTGGAGAAAATTTGATAATCAAATCTTTTCTTTCATAATAAAATTGATCACTTGTTGAATAAAATTTTTAAACTCCTAAAATAAAAAAAGGAACACCCTTGGTCTGAAAAAGGACAAACTTAAAAAAGAACAGATACCATCTCTGTTATAAAAACACTAGAAATAAAAAATCATTCTATTTGTAACACTTAAAATTACCGTCAAAGTTGAATGTTTGTCACAATGACAATTGAAATAGGCAGTTACAGTTTTATATTTCCGATTTGAATGAATGGCTTGCGACCCCCATCGATACGGGTTACGCTCATCACGCCATAATTTGCTAAAACTTGGACAACGCTGTGCAAGCTTCATAGTTGTTGTTGTGGTTGTTGTTGTCGATGTTGTTGTTGTGGTTGTTGTCGGAGTTGTTGTCGGTGTTGTTGTTGTGGTTGTTGTCGGAGTAGTGGCTTTTGTTGTCTCCTTGGTAGTTGTTAGTGACTTTGTTTCTCTAACTTCATTAGTTTTTTGTGTCGTTGTTCTTGTCGTTGATGTAGTTGTTGTAGTTGATGTGGTCGTTGTAGTTGATGTGGTTGTTGCAAATGTTGTTGTTGATGTTGTTGTAGGGGTAGTGGGTTTATCAATAGCTTATAATATGTATAGTTTTAATCAGAATGGATATATGCCTTGTTTAATTCATTAAAAAGAATTATTTAATAAAAATATAAAATACCTCCGATTGTGATGTCCATTTCGAATCGAACTTGGCGTGTCCTTAGTTGAAACTTGGTATAATGTTCAACTTTCAACGCCAAAACGATGTTGTTACTAAGATTGAACAAATTTTCCACTGGCAATATGAATGGCAATTCCGATTTGCAACAAATTCGAGCACCTTATAAACGAATATACGTTTTTATAGGAATTATTTTCAAATTATGTTTAAAAGGCACCCTATCAATTGAGCAGTGAAATAAAAAATGAAATGGCAGAATTGATATAAAATTTTATGAACATCTTTCGGCTTAAAAATAGATAAGTGTAAAGTCGACCTATAAAAATTTATAAATCTCACAAAAAAATCCGAAGCCTATTGATTAAAATTTTTTAAGAAAATCCAAGACCTGTGATAATATTAACGAAAAATTGGTCATTTCTCCAAAAATAGCAGAATGGACATTTTTCTAATTAGGTAAGAAAAAGCAAATCCTCTTTAGAAATTTTTTTCTAGTCCTCACCAAAATATTCAGACCCTTAATACCTTAAAAATTGAATTTTTCCATTTTCCGAAAAATCATGTTACAAAAAGACAAAAAGCAAAAAAAAAAACAAAAGTAAATGTACTAGATGTATTTTATTGTTTTCAGATTTTTGCAGTTAGCACTTTTTTTAGTCCTAGGAACTGTGTATGAATTTTAATCAAATATTAATTCTTTTAATATTTATTTTAAATTAAAAATTAAAGTCTCAAGTGAAATAAATCGCTTATCTGAAAACAATAAAATTTTTGTTTATAATATAATTATTAATTAAAAATTTCAAGGGTTAGGACCACAATTAATTTATAATATTCCTGCATCTTTGTTGCCTTTAATAGGATGATTACAATGAAATATTTAGAAAAAAAAATTAAAAATTGAAATTTTTAAAAAATTATCGGAAGAGGATATGCAGTTTTTAACTTGTTAGTTGATGAGCTTTTTGGAGAATGAACAGCACCATTTAAGTTATTTAATTACCGCTTTCCGCTTTTTCATCTTGAAAATGAATGCGCAAATAGTTTACACACGGGATTATCCAATCAGTGTCACAAAAATGCTTGACAGATGGACAGCTTAGGCCAGAGATTTTGGTGATTTTAATTTGCTGAATCACATATTTCCTTGTGGTTATATCTTTTGGCTTAAAATGTTTATTTAAAATTTGATTTTTTGGATTAAATTTTTCTATGCTTTACCGCAATTCGCCAATAGCATGCCCCTATCCCACTGATTTTCCCCTCAAGTTTAAATTTTCCTGTTTTCTCAGGTTGAACATCAAATTCCATGTTGCTCCAACATTTATTTGTATCTATAAAATAAATCCTTTAGTAATAATAATAACTTCGATGAATTACCACTTTTCACCAATTGGTTGCACATTTTACCCGCAAACCCATCTTGGCATCTACATTCTTGGCACCCCTTTTTCGGGTCCGGATAACCGCCATTTGCACAACCGAGACTGTTCTTCTTCAATTTGTTCTTACATCCTTTGATCTCTATAAATGAAAAAGTAAATCGTTTATTCAGCAGATCATTGTTTTTTGTTCAATAGATTCATCTTTTGCCTTTGAATTAATTTTTGTAAAAATTAGTTTCTGTCTGATAAATTGATTAAAAAAATTAATTTTGCTACCGGTGGGACTCTAACCCGAAAAATGGAGACTACATACATTCTATAGCATAATCCTCTAGGCCACTAACAAGGTTAGGTAGAATCAGTACGGAACAGATCAGCATTGATTATTATCCAAATTTTCACCCTTAAAAAATTTTCTCTCTCGAAAAATGGAATCGAAAAATAGTGCCTCCCCCCCCCNCCCCCCCCCCCTTCTTCACGGCTGAGGTTGAAAAACAAATCCCCTCCTGCAATTGGTCCATCCCTGTAATAGACCCCCTCTGAAGAGGAGTTGAAAAATAAATCACCCGTGTTCCTAATACAGGAAATACGTTAAGTAAAATAGATAATGAATATTTTTATATTTTTAAAATCTTAGGCTTAATTTTGAAGTATTTTATACTTTTTTTCATCATTTAATTTTATCTAACTATGTCACTAAATTTATCGACATCTTTGGATATTTTAAATTTAGAGTTTTTGTTTATTGGTGTTTTAGACATGTTTGAGTAAACACGCAAAATTATCCATTTTGCACAATGGGCCCAAATGACATAACAGAACACCATCAAAATCATTACTAACCATCACAGTAGATAAAATTAAGCACTTTTGAATCCTTGAATGAAAGTCCAGTAAACACATCCATCCCAATGCTATCTTGATAAATGCGAGGTTTTGATATCATATTATAAAATTCGCCATGTGCGGAGATCGAAAATATTCTATTCAAAATTTTTTTAAAGAAGCTCCCATTAATAAAAAATAAAATACGATCTCGACTCCATCCTGGGTGAATAGTGCATCACAGACGAATAGTCATATGGCATTCCATAGAGCTCAACCCCACCATGGAAGTCTCCACCCTAAATATATATAAATGTAATACAATTGGACATTCATTTTTCAGCCACAATGTTTGGCCAAATGTATTTGCCACTGTCTGGCCGTTCCATTTCATGATAAAGTCCCAATGCATGCCCAGTTTCATGAACAATGACACCCATCTAAAAGAAGTAAAAAAAGGATTGTTATGAAGCATTTTCTAAGAAAATGGCAGTTCAAAAGGAATCTTTGTGCTAGTTATAGTTAGATATTTGTCTCCAAATTTATTTATTTACATATATAACAAATTTATTATTGATGGATGGCACCTAAGCAAAAAATTAAACTATTTAAAAATTTTTTAGCTTTTTAAAAATATTTCGATGCTAATTTAAATTTATATAATTTTTTATTAATGATGCCAAAATTTCTTAATTATTTACAAGGAACAACAAAGATGAAATGCAAATACCATGTACAGAAAATAAAATTATATATTTTTGACCTTTGGCCATTTTTCAGATTTCATTCAAAAAATAATTTTAACTTTCTGAATATATTTGCGTTTTTTATTCATAACTAGGATTTTAAATTTGGTTGACAAAAAAAGGTGGTTAAAACCGATGATCCACGCCTAAAACGTGTGGAAAAAATAGTTAAAAATTCATTTTCTCGCTATATAATAATTCCACTATTATCTAATGGTATCTTTGTTATTTTTTCTTACTTTTTGTCAATGGAAAGTTGTTATTAGGATTAGTTCAGAATTTATTACTATTTTCTAGTATTATAGGCCAAATGACTTTTCATTGAATTATTATTATTATTATTATCAACTTATATAATACATAGCGAGAAATTGAATTTAAATCGATATGGATTTATCGAGGTTTGGTTTATTTATTTGATTAAAAAAAACTTGTTAAAAAATCATTGAGGAAGGATGGCTAAGATTATCTTATTAATAAAAAATTTCATTTACAACCCACATGTTGGACATAGTGACGTGACTGATGAATGTCTCAAGCATCATTAATTTGTTCTGAATTGTATTAACTCACACGCGTGATGTTAAAATGGATGCCGTGTCTCGGTTTTAATTTCACACCATAGATACGAGCGAATTCCACATCATTGTGTCCAGCACCTTCGCTAAGACATTGTCCACGGCGGCGGAATGCTTCTCGTGTAAAATACATATGCGGTTCGCTTTCACTGACATGGTCGTCATAGAAAAAGGGAATGCATGTCTGATCCCTAAAATAAAGGTTTGGTCTAAAAATTTAGAAATCAAAATCATTATTACAAACCAGGGGTGTGCATGGATATGATTTTTCAAATCCGTGTCCGGATATATCCGTGGGGTTCATATCCGTATCCGTTTGTATCCGCGTCAATTTTTGGCCATATCCGTCCGCGGATATCCGCGGATATATCCGCTTTTTTAGAATATTAGGAAATCAATAAAAAAAATTTCTAATTTTTTTTTCTCGCAAAATTGTAAGACATAAAAAAAGTACAAACATTTTTGAATTTATCTCAAAATTGCTAAAGAAGCTCTGATGCAAAGAATGATTGATCATTTGTAGGGAATGAAAAAAATTCACAAAAATTTCTATAAATATGCGCATAAAATATGCGTGAAAAAGGGCCAAAATATGCTCAAAATTTCTAAAATATGCAAAAATATACGCNATTCTGCCAAAATTTTGAAAAATGACATGTCGTTTGCTTAAGAATTTTGATATTTTTGATTAGAAAAATTTATATTTCTAAGAAAAATTCTTCATATATTTTGTTAAAATTTTCTAAAAATTTAAAATCTCGATAAAAATGCCATTCTTAGGGGTGCATTTTTCTTTGACGGATATGGCGGATATCCGCGGATGTGAAGCTCATATCCGTTATCCGTCCGTATCCGTCTGATTTTTAAAATTCCATATCCGTATCCGTCCGTGTCCGCGGATATCCGCGGGTATCCGCGGATTATCCGTATCCGTGCACACCCCTGTTACAAACACAACAACGAATATTTGAGGTATTTATGCAGTTTAGGTGAACATTTTACCCGAAATTTTTCAATCAAAATTTCCATACAATAAATTCATACTAAGGTTAGGACAAATGTAGCGAGCTAATTCATGGTTTTCATAGCTAATGTTCATAGCTAATTCATAATTCATGGAAGAACCCGTGGCGACAACTTGTGACAAAGGGAATAAATACCGCTATTAAGTCGGCCCGTTAGTTAGCCCGTTACGAGTGTACTGATTTTTGATGCTAATCCGATTCTGATCCAAAAAAAATCGCCGAAAATATTCCATATGCAGAAAATATAAAAATCCTCAAAGAATTTATAAATTTAGCTCTTCAAGTACATACTACACTCATTGTTTCTCTATATTTTCATTTTGGATTAGAGTTTTTATATCATCCAACGCAAAATAAGTTCCTTAAATTTTCTACCCACCTCTCCCCCCCCCTTAAAAGTTAATATTTGGAAAGGAGTTTCAGTCGAAATCGGAAAAATAATCTTTCATAAGTATATATTTGATTCCATTTAAAAAAACTTACTCAATATTTTGAATTGCTCGACGGATAGTTTTAGAGTCCTTATCTTAAATAATTTATAACTTTTATTATGAAAAAATCTTTCAATTTTTACCCGCATTTCTATCAAATTTATATTTGATCGGCAGATCCCATTTGAAATCAGTGCTGGTGCGTACATGGCGTTTTTTCCGCTTATGATGATCTTCTGTCGTTGAGTTGGAATTATTACCACCACAAGCTAAAAATTTATTAATAAACTTGGTTATAATATGAGGAGGATGTTAAAAATAATCGAAGTTTAAAATGTTTTTCTTTCTCTATCATTTTATTTCATCAATTAAAGGTATTTTATATTTTAGACCTCAGATTTTTCCGAAAAAATTTATAAATTATTTGTGAGTATATATTGATTATTCTAGTAAGGAAATGATATCCATGATTTATTTCGTCTGCTAAGCATTTTTTCTACAATGGTTACGTGATTGAAGATTCTTTTCCTTCCTTTACGCATTTCGTCCATTGGACGCTATGTTTTTGACGCTATGTTTGAATTTTATATAGGTATGTAAATTTTTTTTTTCAAAATTCAATGGAATCGTCGATACCGTAGTCACTTTAATATTGCGCCAAATCAAATTCCTTGGTAATTTCTATGTCACGCACTTCAATAGAGAGTTTCTCATCTTGTAAAATTTTTAAGGTGTATTTCTTTTCCAAGATCCCGTTTTTAGGGGTGTATTTTGGTCCAGGACCTCGTTTTTAGGTGGATATATTTTGGTCCAGGATCTTGTTTTTAATTTTTTTAATAGAATATTGGAGATTTTTTTCTTGATAAATGACTCAATTTTTCTACCAAATGATCTTCATCATTCAATAATGAGGTCGAAAAGTAGTGCCCCCCTCTTCATGGCTTTTAGGTTGAAAGATAAATCCCCTCTTGCAATTAGTCCATCCCTGTAATAGACCCCCCTTTAAGAGGAGTTGAAAAATAAGACACCTGGGGGTCCTAATACACGATATACGATAACTCGATAAGATATTTTTATGCTCAAACACATAAAAAAGCTCGAAATGCAAGTATGGAAATCCAAATTTTATTAAGTTCTCCTTTAAGTATCTTTTTAATCCATAAAAATTCAATGGGTTTCGATCCAATCTAATGTTCTGATATGGAAGTTTTTCCAATTATTGTTTTTATTGGCAGGACATACTCCAAATTCTCTAATATAAAGCCTATTCGACCCTACTGATTTGTGAGTGAGGTTGAAAAATATTACAGTATTCACAGTTAGTTTAGTATGTTTAATATAACAACGACGTCCTATATAGTCTAGATCCATTTTTCTCAGAAAAATTTTATGAAACAACAATTAATTGACATTAAAGGGCATAAATATTATCATAGTTTTAGAAATTTTTTTTATGAATCTTTGACTAATAATGAAAAAACAGCAATCATTAAATTGCGCTTTCACCATAAAAATTCTTTCACCGAATTCAAAAAAATTTGGTAACTGTAATAACTATAGGGCTGGGATTTTTCATTTGTAAACTATTTTTTTATTTCTCTTTATTTAGCGAAATATGCACGAAAAACATGTTTTTAGATAGTTTTGAAGCATTTTAAAGTTTTTTTTAAAAACTATAAAAACTATTTTGGCACTTTTTTGGGCCAAAATTCCTTCACAAAAAATGCAATAAAAATTGGATAAAAACTATTTTGGCCCTTTTTTGGCTTTTAGCAACTATTTGGGGTAAAAAACTAAAATAGTTAACTATTTTCGGGTTTTTAGCAACTAAAAATCCCAGCCCTAGTAATAACGTTGTTTTTGTGACTGTTTAAAATTCTAATGCATTATTTTGCTCCCGGATCGTCTAAATTTTTACATTGGTTTACAGTATAATGGTAGGCCTAAGTTTTTTGGAGTTCTATTTTTTCATTGGAGTTCTATTTTTTTCATTTGCTTTTATTATATTCGTATAGCCAAATCATAGATCAAATTAAAAATTATAAAAATTGATGAAAGATGATCTAAATGGATATGTAAAGATTTTCAGAGACAGTTTCTAACCTTATTTCAGTTTATTTTATATTATTCGAAACAATCTACCTAATTTCCTATGAATATCGGATCGTAGTTAGGTCATTGTTTAAAAATTTATTTTTTTACTTTTTCTCCAATGCTCAAGCGATTCATTCGACACCGCAACCCATGGCATATCTATGCTGTCCAAAGCGAAGTTCAGGTCATCGTTGCATCCTAAGTATTCGAAATAGGCCTCTTTGGCATCAATGAGATTTGGATCGGTGTTTTCTGCCGAAATAATATCAGTTGGCACAAGGAATTGTTCCTATAAAGATGAAAAATGGAATTTATTCAAAAATTATAATAATTCGTGTTTTAAAATTATTTTGCAAATAATATTAATCAAATCATTAGTTTCAGATCATTTTTTGAAAAATATAAATCGTTAAATTAAGAGATCTATCAATATAACTGCACTTTGCCCTACAGTAAGGTGCTATGTCATTTCAGCCTAAAGTGCAAAAATGGGCGTTTCCGCCTACAGGGTGACCGAAAAGTCCTTGCCCGCTATTGCATTTTCTCTAGTTCTTTTTCTTGTGTATATATTGTTTACCAATTTTTTTTTACATTGTAGCCCTATCTATATTCTAACATGCCATACCAACGCCAATCGATAATTGGGCTGTCTAACAATGGAATAGCCGGATCGCAAATTTCTACCCTCCTCCGCGTTCCAAAACGCACTGTCAATTGGACAATCAAAAAATTCCAGTAAAAAAATTTCAAAAGAAAAAACAAATTTTATGCGTAGGGAGTATGGCACATTAGAGTACTTCAAAAATGAGCGAAAGATCTAGGTCGTCCAGGACCAAGCAAAACCGGTACAGGTTCAGGAACTGAGTGGACCGCAAACCTCGGGTTTCCATGTGAAGAGTCGGACGCGAGACCGGGATCAAAAGGAAATCAATCTAACTTATGGCCAAAAGTGAGCTATATAACGGGCTCCATAGACCCTCAAACATTCAGCTTAGCTTGTGAATCAAATAAAGAATTTCGGCCTCAATGATGCTGATTGTTACTCCAGCGGGCCGCAGGTACCCCCCATCCTTTTCCCGGACGAAATATTTTTCACAATTGAGGCATATCATTATCATTAAAATGATGTAACATGGGCAGAATAACCTGTACTTTCTGATCGTATTACCAGTTTTTTCAAAAAGTTGTCATAACTTTTTATTTGGGTCAGAATTTCTCCCATTAGCAAAAAACCCTGATTTTCGCGTACCAAGAGGTCAAAATCGACAAAGTTTATTATATATGGGAAAATCTCCGAGGCATTTTGAAACCTCGTTCTATGGGCTACTTTTGAGGCCAAAGAACGGATTTTTAATTTGCATTTTGTCCTTACCAAAAGGAATTCGAAATTCAGGCCTGGTGCCGGACCCACCTGCCCGGGTTCATATCATCCAGATAATGGCCCCCTATTCTTCAGATCTGAACTCGATGGATTATTCCATCTGGGCAATTTTGGAGGCCAGGGCCTGTGCTACTCCTCATAAAAATTTGGAGTCTTTGAAGCAGGCCCTTCTCCGAGAATGGGACAAAATTCCGACCCAAGAGCTGCGGACCATCGTCGAAAATTTTTCTTCACGACTTCGACTCTGTATTCGGGCTAAGGGCGGGCATTTTGAATCTTAATGATTGTATTTGTACCCTATATAGTTATGCATCTTTTGCCATTATTTGATTGTCATTTTATTGTTTAATAAAAAAGTTATTAACTTTTTAATGCGGGCAAGGACTTTTCGGTCACCCTGTAAAGTGCAAAAATAACATATAATTCCCAGAAACCTTTTTGTTAGACCTCTTAGACCAAAAGTATAATAAGAAAACTTGTGTAAAATTTCAAGCTGATTCTGATGGTATAAATTTTTTCTGAAATTTCGACAAAAAATGTCGAAAAAGTCGAAATTATCAAAAATTCGAGTTTTCCGAAAAATTTCGATATTTTTGATGGAATTTCGAAAAAAATTTATACCATCATAATCAGCATGAAATTCTACACAACTTTTCCTTTTATACATTTGGTCTGACAAGTTGAACAAAAAAGTTTTCTGGGGCTGATATGTTATTTTTGCACTTTAGACGGAAACGCCAATTTTTGCACTTTAGGCTGAAATGACTCAGCACGCTACAGTAATGGATGCATTTTTTTGCCCTACTCAAAGACAAATAAATAAATTTCAACATTTATCTAATTTTCTTTATCTAACTATCTCACTATTTTGCATCTATTTCTCCACAAACAAATGTAAGGGAGAAGCTGGCTGGAGGTTAAAAGTTAAAACATCTGTGACGGGATTGATAAGATTCTTGAGCTAGATGTCTAATGCTTCCAGTCGATTGATCCCTAAATGTTAGGCCCTCAATTTCGCGCCATGAACCGTTCATTTTGATTATATTTTTCACTTTTACCAAGATTGGATTAATTTCTTATAAAAAAATTATACCGGCGGGATATCCTTCCTATTCCGGCAAATCCACCTCAATTCGCAAATTTCTGCTTTTATCTTTAACATTTCCTCATATCTCTCTTCACTTCCGAACATTTCTGCTCCAGTAATTGTTGGGGGCTCGATATCATGAATATCCTAAAAATTTTATTTAATATTTAAATTAATAAATTAATACTTCGCATCCATTCAATGCGAATTTTTTGCCATTTAATTCGGACTGTGTAAATGCATGACAGTAATGTGAGATATCTGAATGCACAAATCGGAATTTGCGGATCATAGAACCACTGCTTTGTTTGATTGGGATCATATCTGCGAATGCAGCTTTCAAAGTGTTTAACTGAATAAAAAGATTGTAAAAATAACCATTTGTAATGCCTAAATAAATCATCATTAGGCAAAAGGATTTATTGTATTTCTTCTAGTATCGGAATGCTCTAATATATTACTTCCCTTTGAGGTAGTTTGAAAAATAGTTTTGAATGGCGTCCTAAATATTTAATTTGTTTTGGGGTACGGTCATTAGCCACAAGGACCGAAGCGCCCAAGAATGTAAAAAAAATTTTTGAAGGTTGCTAGGACGAAAGTATAAAAGTAAAATATATGCAGAATTTTAAGCTGAATCTTTTGTGCTATTTACTTTTCTGAATTTCCTGGAAATTTTTTTAAATTTTCAATAAAAACACGAAAAAATTTTAAAACATGAAAAATTTTGATTTTAAACATTTTCACAGGAATTTGGAAAACTGAAAAGGCCAAAAATTTCTTTGGGGGTCTACATATATCTATTTGCTTTTTGCTCAATATTAAACAAAACATTCTAACAATCCTAATTAGTCCAGTATGAAATAATTTATGGCCAAATTACTGAAAATTTGGCCTATCGCACTGTGTTTTTTTACAGCTGTACATTTAGACTCATTTTATTGTTAATTTTTTATTTTTTTGCATCAAACTTGTTTTTTTGCTAGGCTTGCTTTGAACCGAGTTATAGCGTGAGCCATAGATGTCTTAGCTAACATTTGCCTCCCATCCCTATTTAGATTCAAAAAGATCAAATTATGCATGAAAGATTTTCAGATTCCCGGGAAATTTCAAAAATTTGTATCTTTAAAATTTCTAAGAAATAAAAAAAATTAAAAAAATATATATTTTCATAACCAAGTAAGAATAAAAAATTTTCCAGCACTTGAAAAATCAGGACCTACTATTATGGCCTGTGAAATTTTAAGAAAAAATTATAAAACCAATAAAAATCTATGACATTTTAGGAAGAATTCTAAGCCCATGAAAATATTCTACCATCCATGATTTTTTTAATATTTTGAAAAATTGAGGCCTTTGAAATTTGTTTTTTTTTTAGAAATCATAACGACCCTACGTCCAAAAACGTGCAATTTTCTTAAGAAATGTCCATTTTAAAAAGTTTTGATAAAAATTTTGTTTGAGAAGAGTTTGGGGTGCAGGAGGGAACAAATATTATGTATAAGATTAAATATCGTAGAAAGAAATAATAATGGAAAGGATTGAAAAATTTTGCATTTTAGGAGTAAAAAAATCAATTTAACTTAAAATTTTCTTTAAACTTTCGGTACAAATACCATTCTCAGTGGTTGTATATACTTTTCTTAGACTCTTTTTTTATGTACGTGAGCTTCAAGTCCTTATGAAGTTGCAAGATCATTCCATAATCATTGGATAATATTTATAAATAATTAATAAACACATAATTAGTATAACCTTTTTGGCCGGTTGCTTTGGTCCAAAAAATACACCGGCAATTGGCATCACGGGTTCATCCTTGTTCAGGATTGTGCCATCGGAATCCTGCAAAATGATGTCCATCGGTCCAATTAGAATTGTGGCCAAATGCACCGACTCTTCTATTTCATCGTCATCGTAATATTCCAGTGACTGTCGGATATCAGAAAGCGGATAACTAGAATTGTTCGAGTTAAAGACTCTTAACCTGGAGAGCTTTTTTAAGATTTCATTATTTTATATCAAAATAACCAAAATTCCACAATATTGCTTTGATTACTTTATCAAAAAAGCTAAGTAAGTAGCATATTATAATTTCATAAATTAATTGGTTCATTATTAATTAGTCGGAAAAATATTTACATATACCTTTAAGTGAAAAATTTTTTGATTAATTAATTTGATCCCAAATCCTAATCTTACATCATATCAGAGTAGGACATATGCACTTGAGCCTTGATCAGATGATGATCTTTGAGCCTTTGGGCACAAATTGCAACGCCAATTCCGTGTTGAACTTTATCTCCACTTTTTCTTCCAGAATTACACGAGTTTGTCACATTATTCTTTGCTGCATCCAAATTTTTCATCTAAAAATTTAAATTATTATCTAAACAAAATATTTATTAATTTACAGAATAGTGAGGTTGATTGTTGTTTTCGAAGTAACTCTCCCAGCAGATGTAGAGGCCAATGGTGTTATTTCTATAAATAAAAAATATAGATAATTTTTTTATTCTTTTAGTGAATTACTCATGACATCCTGGATTCGGGTCCGGTTCCAAGCATGCTTTATCCCAATCCAAGTGTCGAAGAGATTGGTTCTTGTCGCATGCAATCATTTCCATGTCCACCGTCAGCTTGATACGAAATGGCTCATACTTCGGCAACACATGGTGGAACCGAGAATTATATGGCCCAGCTTCGAGATTGTCCAAATTCTCGATGATAATCTCGGTTTGGTTGAAGTTTGGAGTTTCGACACCAATTTGGGGGATCCTTAAATATAAAAATTCAAAATTCGAGCAAATGATCATTATTGTACCATAAATCTGATGTGTTGGCGTACGATAAGGATAAAAAGTTGATTAAAATAAATAGAAAGAAGGGAATGAGACACATGGCTTTTGAGGTCTGAATTTGTTTTTAATGATAATTTACTTAAGATTATTGTATTTTCGCATAAATAAAACATCTATTAGCTTTCTTGCTCAGAATACCTTAAAGTGTATAATCTTATAAAGGACATATTTCGATAGAATACGGTAGATTTTTTACCATAAATTCATCTATGAATTTATTATTGAATGAAAAAACTACTATGATATGGAAGCCACATGAAATACATAGAATTTCTTTTGAAGGTCCATTTGATTAGAATTTTTGAATTTGATGACACATCATAAAGTCGTGGGAATCTCCGAATCTCTTCTATGATAATGCTTAAGCAATTTATATAATAAAATTGATAAAGTGTTGAATATTGGTGAAATAAAAAATAACAACAAAATAACTGTAATTCTATATTTTATTAACTGAGATATTATTTAAAAATTAAAAATTCCTTTGAAAATCAATCAAGAAAAATGATGTTGATCGGTTTTCGGCTCCCTAAAAACTTAATCAATTCTAGATATCTGTATATGGTTTAGTATATGAAAAACTAACATTTTACGTTAGACGAATGTTGCTTTTTCGGAGAGCAACAAAATACCGTATTTCCTCTAATTTAAGGGCATGCCCTTAAAATTTTCAACCTCAGCCCAAAGTTGCCCTTAAATTAGAGAGTGCCCTTAAATTAGAGGAAATACGGTATTTCTCTGCCTGTTGCTGGGAGAAATAGTAGATAAGAATTTTCGTTGTAAAATATTTTTTATTAATTAATTCTCTACACGAATGTTTAATGTGTACCTATTACATAAACATTCTTTGTTTCCCTCCTTATCTCTCATTTTTTCATGCTATTTCTCGGAGCAACAGGCGGAGAAATATTTTTTGCTCTCCGAAAAGGTAACATTCCGTGCTGTGTCGTTTGTAGAAAAGTGCAAATGGCATGAGTGGGAGGGCTATGAGTAGACTACTAAATGACTAAAGGGATAAAACATCTATATAGTGTCAAAATAATTAATAAACAATATAATAAAAGAATAAAATAAATCCATAAAAAATAAGTAAATATTAGTGAGTTTTTTGAAAAATCAATGGCTCTTAATGGCATTTCGAAATGTTTTTTGAATTTTTTAGTATTTTATTTTTTATTTTTTAATCCCTGTATGCTTACAATTAGCCATAATACTTAAGATATCTGAAATTAGCGAAATTTTTTATCTTTATTTGTTAATTTTAATCCAGTTTTTCGCAAAGATTTAGGAGGATCTAAATTCAAAATTTTTTTGCAACTTTTTTAGTCTTTCTAGGTTTTGGATAATCCAAAAATTAGAAAACACTAAAAACGAAATTCTTGCTTTTTTATGGAAATATTATTTATTTATTTTTATTTTATTATATTGTTTATTAATTATTTTGACATTATATAGATGTTTTGTCCCTTTAGTCATTTAGTAGTCTACTCATAGCCCTCCCACTCATGCCATTTGCACTTTTCTATAAAGCACCGTAACATAAAATGTTTCTTTTTCCTTCACTAATATTTTTTTCAGGACTTGTATATTTTCAGGACTTGTCGAACTCACTAAGATTCATCTATTTATAGGCTGTATAATCTCATTAACTCATTCAGGACAGTGACAAAAATGGTTGAAAAAAGAAAATTCACGAACAATTGCAATCGATGCTTGTATATCAGGGGTGGACGTAATTAAGGATTGCGGATTATGGAAATTACGGGGTTTTTTTGGGTTATGGTTTACGAATTACGAATTGCGGACGAAAAAAAATCCGGTTACGTTCACCCCTCCTGCTGTATATGCTAATAAGAAAAAAATCATCATTTGGCAACAGTTGAAGTACAGATCTGTGGTGTCGGCACAACAATGTTGTTGTTGGTTGTCGCTGGTGAAAATTTGCTGCTTAACCATCGAACAACCCGGAATTCTTTGTTCATTAGTGCACGATACTCGCTACTGAATGGATTATTAATGTGGAATTTTTTATATCAAATAACACCAATGGAGGGTGATGGGACATTTGCGGCCCAGACATTTGCGGCCCAAGACATTTGCGGCCCAAGA